>JBBPLX010000012.1:95704-116294 GCA_038090015.1 Leccinellum albellum
GAAAATTAAAATCAAAGGGGGCCTTGGGGTTAAAAAAGGATTGGGGGGGGGGGGGGGGGGGGGGGGGGGGCGGGGGGGGGAGGGTGGAGGGTGAACGTTGTAACGGTGAACTGAGAAGCCTTTGAGAAGGTTTGATGTCGAAGAGCCTCATGGCTGACACGTGCCAGCTGGTGCGACGCCGAAGATCTGTTTCATATTATGAACACTAGCGTGGACGTGTGGTAGTAGTACCCCATGTTCCTGCAAAAAACCATATTTACGCAAACCTGGTTCGTTCTGCCAGTGGTGTTACGGGTTACCAATGACACTGACAAGCCGGATCGGATGTACTGGTAAGCAGCTCGTTGAAACGTGTTCATACTCGGCAATCTCCGCTTGCGTGACGTTGCTATCGACTTCGAGGTCATTTAGATGCCGGCCTCGGATCATCGGCCCTAAATTGACAGAGCCTTTTTTGTCCCCAATTTCGGCCAGGTCAGATTTTAACACAAATAGCCTTTATAGCGTATTTCGCGCTCATCTCATGGTGCTTGGGTCTCATTTTCGCGCCATTAGGAGTTTTCTCGGCGGTTCTCTCTTATCTCAGCGCCTCGTCCCTAATCTAATTTGAGCTTTATGTGGTAACCCACCACATGAAGCTCGTGTTTACCTGAGGACAATTAGAACACTAGGTTTAAGCCAATCCGAGCTCAGGAAGGGATCAAGATCTCTCCACTTACCTTCGTAGACGACTCGGGCCCTTAGGATCCTTAATTCCTCTTTTTTAGGTATGTAAGAGGAGGTTTGTCGAAAGACTAACGGTTTGGCCCAACGCTTGTTAAACCCGGAATCCTAAAGGGTCCAGGAATAATTCAGAGATACATAGTATGATGGTCTTTTTCTCAGTCCAGGACATCTCCCTCTGCAGTAACCTCCGCAAAGTCTTGCACGATCGTCCTCGCACCGTAATCGCCTCCATCTTCGAACAATACTCTTACCGCCTCCGACCTACCCGTCTGCCCCGCCTTCGACGCCATGTTCGTCAAACTCGCCCGTGGTGGCAGCAGTGGCCTCACCGCCGACGCAACCTCCACCGGGTCGACACCCAGCGCATCCGCAAGCGCGCTCAACGATCCTTCCAAATTCCCTTCTCCGCTTCGATCCGCTCCCGAACCGAACCCCTTCAACCACGGGCTAAATCCCTCCCACACACGCATGCCCCGCCCACCCCGAGCCATCGACGAATCCCCCCCAACTACAACACCCCACCACCCGACCTCGTCCTTCAGCCTCGCCAACAGCGTTACCATCCCGTAGGCATACCACACGAGCAGCACCACTGCGATCGAGGTGAGCACGTACACGAATCTCGCGAATTTCGTGCTGCCACCTATGCGAGGAGCGGCGATGGGTTTGGATTTCTTTTCTTCTTTTTTCTCTTGCTCTTCTTCGACGATGACGGTGTCCTTGGGATGTAATGCGGGCGTGCGCTCGGGCGGAGGTGGTGGTTTGGATGACGCCCTGACGCGCGTACCGATGGTTGGCCCTGTAGTATGACCGCGGAGGGGATTGTGGTGCGGATGATCTGCGTGTAGATGGGACGTCGACGTCGTTGGTGACGAGGGAGGCGTAGCCTTGCTGTGGTTTGAGCGCTTTTTCAGAGGCATCGTGACTGAGGGGGAAAGGGGGTGGTTCAGTCGTAATAACACTCCATATAACCGCGTGACGTCAGATCATGTGATGTCTTGGCTGTGAACTTCGGAATTTCTATTCGAGTGATCTAGTATGCATCGTACAAGTTCTATCTAATCCTTCTGCTTTAACAACGACCGCCCGG
This sequence comes from Leccinellum albellum, assembly GCA_038090015.1. Taxonomy (NCBI): domain Eukaryota; kingdom Fungi; phylum Basidiomycota; class Agaricomycetes; order Boletales; family Boletaceae; genus Leccinellum; species Leccinellum albellum. The sequence goes on from JBBPLX010000012.1 coordinate 97,521, forward strand.
TCATCTCTGTAACGGGTCACGTCAGTGTACCTATATATAATACTGACTGCCAACACTCACCTTCAGGTTGCGGCAATCCCATGAGCGCTAGCACAGTCGGCGCGACATCCGCCAAAGCACCTGCTTCCTCCGGCCCTTCCACACCCTCCTCATCCTGCACGAATTCAAGACCCTTCCCTGTCATGATGAATGGCACCTTGTTCGTCGTATGCGCCGTATGGGGTGCCCCTGTTTCCGGATTGATCATCTGCTCTGCGTTCCCGTGATCGGCCGTGACCAGCAAAACGTATCCAGCCTCCTCACACGCCTCGTAGATTGTCCCAACAGCCTTGTCTGTCGCATCGATAGCTTTGACGGCAGCCTCATACACGCCCGTGTGCCCGACCATGTCTGGTGGTGCGAAGTTGCACATCACGAACTCGTACTTATTGCTCGCGACCACCTCCGCGACCTTGTCCGCGACCTCTTGCGCGCTCATGTGCGGCTGTAGGTCATACGTTGCGACTTTCGGAGAAGCGATCATGAAACGCTCTTCGCCTGAGAACTGCTTCTCGGCGCCGCCGTTGAAGAAGAAGGTGACGTGCGCGTATTTCTCGGTCTCGGCGATATGGGCTTGGGAAAGACCTTGTTTGGAGAGCCACTCTGCAAGCACGTTCGTCATTGCTTGAGGTGGGAAAGCTACTGGGAATGGGAACTCGGCATTGTAGCGGGACATTGTTGTGATTTGCTTTTTCGGGACAAGTCAGGTCACCCACGTTGCTGGTAAAGGGGGAGAGCTTACGAGGTCTTCGGGTATGTTCACCTCCATTGGCTTGTCTGGTAGTCCAATGACAGAAACGATCTCACGCATGCGATCCGAGCGGTAGTTGAAGAAGAACAATGTATCTCCCTTCTTAATGCGCCCCTCGTCTCCGTTGACGATGATAGGCTGTAAGAATTCGTCATTCTCCTTTTTGTCGTACCTCTCCTGGATCGTCTTGAGGATATCGCTAGTCTTCTCCCCTTTGCCGTCAACGAGGCCCTCAACAGCGATTTTGATGCGTTCCCAACGTTTATCGCGATCCATGGCGTAGTATCTGCCGACGACGGTGGCTAGCTCGCCGTATGACTCAGACTCGATGAAATCGAGCAAGTCCTTGGCATATCCTTTCGCAGAAGTGGGAGCGGTGTCGCGTCCGTCACCGAAAAAGTGAACGTAGGTATGAGGCACGCCAGATTCTTTGGCTGTCTCAAGAAGCGCCTTGAGATGGCGTATGTGGGAATGTACGCCCCCATCCGAGACCTAATAGCAGGGGGTGGCGTCAAAAGATCACAGCGGTGTTCCGTGTTCCACGCGTACGTACTAGACCAAGGAGATGTAACCGCCCGTTGCCCTCTTTGGCGCGCTCCATACTTGCAAGGATGTTCGGGTTCTGGTAGAATTGTCTCTTTGAGATGGACACATCGATACGGACGATGTCCTGCCAGACAATTCGGCCTGCACCGATGTTGAGGTGTCTGATTGCGGTCTAGTGTTCAGAGGACGACCCGAGCGCATACGTCGACTTACCCAACCTCCGAGTTCCCCATGAGCCCGTCGTTCAGCCCGACCGCATTCCCATGTGCATATAGGGTGCGGTATGCGTGGTTCTTGGCGATGGTATCCATGTTGGTGGTATCGGCTGCTTCAATTGCGTCTCCTTTTGTGCCCTTTTCTGGTGAGACGCCCCAGCCATCATGGACGCTTTTCGATGTGAGAATGGTATCGTGAGCGTCGTGAAGAAGAAATAGGCAATGATAGACGTACATGAGACAGACCTTATTCTTGACTTGGACCATGATCGAGACAAGGAGAGAGGTATGTGCGGAGACGCGCGGAAGCAATCTATCTACCAAGTGTTATTAGTAAGCGGGGCCTTTTTCGCTTTAGTTTGTACTACCCGCTGAGTAACGTTCAACCTGATCGTATTCACCTCACGTTCAAGGTGCAGAAATCATCCCGTATGATTGAAGTATCCCGTCTTGCTTCCACCTTTCCCTAGTAGTAGTGAATTATATACACAATGTATTAGCAAGATAAACAGCTACATCTCGCAATGGGACGTGGATATATCAGCTCGATCACATACATTCCGCTTCCTTTCTAACCCACTTGAAGGCCCTATTAATACAATCGGACACTGTCAGATATGCGCACAGGCCAGTCAGTGGCTACGGTGTCTGATTCGGATACATCTCCGGCGATAATCGATCGGTGAGCAGATCATGGTATTATATACGGTCATATCTTGGTTTCAGGGCACAACGCCTCATCCCCAATCATCCGAATGCTCGATACGCATCGTTCCATGAATTCTGATGGCAGAGATTAAATATACTATTCTTTTACACGATTCTAAAAACACACCTTCAACCCAATCGATGAGTAACCTATTTTGCTTCAGTTCCTCGCTCATTGTCTCCGTAATCTCGAGGATACACCGTGAAGCATCGTATACAAGACCTTGAGCATATAAGGTTTCGCATTCGTGCTTCTTTTCATGTAAGCGGAGAGCGGATTCAGTCGCGGCAAGTTGATCTTGGAGTCCTTCGACAGTCCTCTCGAGTTTAGCTATAATTTGTGCTGTGGATACAGGAGAAGACAGGTTAGAAGAGTCGGTGTCGAGGCGATCACAAAACGCACCTGAGTTCACGTCCTCTGGATCAAACTCTGCACGTATTGACTCGATCTTCTCCTTCAACTTAATGACTCCGTTTTGAGAGGCAGAAAACACGTTGCGGAGTTCTTGGAGCGTTTCGTCGAGATAGGCGATTTTGCGATCTATGGCAGACGAGAGGGTCAACATGATGAAAGAGCAAAAGCGGCCAGAACACACTCAAGCTCTCATCCTCGGCACGAAGGGAGCTAATCTGTTTATTAAGACTGTCATTTTCCTCGTTGGATGCAGCAAGCTGGTCGCGCAGTTCTTGGATAACCTTCTCGAGACTCTGTATTTCGTCCCCTGATGTGGAAGCCTATGAACTCCGCACAGTCGAGTCATTCCAAGAATAAGCTCACTTTGGTGTGCATCCTGCGCATTCAAGTCCAAGACAATACCTTTGATATCATCGTTTTCCATCCTCAAATCCTGTTTTATTGAGTCCATGAGTTCAAAAGCTCGAGATTCAAACGTTTAGTCCCCCTGCAGCGACGTTGCCGTATGTAATCAATTCTCACGCAGTCAGCCGATACTGTGGCAATGAGATATTTATCATCCACCGTGACCGCGACGTCCGTCTTGTGTTTCCTGAAACCAGTGTGAGTGTCTTCTCGACCTCCAATGGCGCTAAATTTTCACTTCTCGAGGAATATAAGACTGGAATGGCAAGAAAATGTTACATGAATGCTATCCGAACATTCAAATCAAAGACCACGAGCTTCCAGACGGCTCCTGAATGTTACTTTAATGTGGTTCACGTGCAATAGACCGAGGTGATCTCCAGGGACACCCGATCCTCACGACTAAACCCAAACCACAGCGCCATCATTCTATCTCTCCACGAAAGGTCCCAAACGAAAACATCAGGTGTACTTGCATCCGATCGAGCACCACACATCGCTCCCATAGGTCTGCGCATGCAGGCAGGCCCGCCTGATGCACAACCGTGATATGCGGCTTTCCCGCGCACGGGCGTATTCCAAAACTTGGCGACGACATGTAGAACAGTGACGACGTCCGAGTCCGAGTCCAAGTCTTGGTCCGCCGTAGCTCATTTCATCTGCGTTACCGCAATGGACTAGACGTCCACCTCAACTACCATCGCGTAGTGTCGTGGCGGCTCACGCGTCTTGGCTTCTCTCTCCCTTTTCTCCTTTTCCGCCCTTGCTCCCTTCTTCCTCGCCCTCGCCGGGACGTATCCCTTCAGGACCGCCACCACTTCTTCGATCTGCTCTCCAACCAAAGCACGCTCCCACACATCTCTATCCGCCCGACCGCCTCTTCGAGTTATCTCAGACGCTCATTTCCACGAACCCGTCCACTTCCAGATCCTCGAGCCCCTGCGCCTGGCGGATGAACGATGAACCACCGGAGAACGACTTCATGCGACTTTCCGACCTCGTCCGCCCGCCCGGAGTGTCCGGTTCCCAGGGTCGACGATGCGATCGCCGCATACCCAAACGAGCGCCGCTGGTGGGTGATGGTCCAGATAACAGTTGAGCACAAGTATATGACCGGGCGGGTGGAAGCTAGAGACATATCAGTCTCCCGTAGGCAGGCCACTAAGTAGGAAGACAGTCGTTCTTACTCTTCTACCCATCTGGGACAATGACGACGGGGTCTGTAGCAGCGGCCGCTTGTTCCACTTGTGTCGCCAAGAGGGACTGGACGTTCAGCTTGGGCCAGTATCGCGTAGTATCGGGGCGGCGCGGGCGTTTTGACTCTCTGTTTTCTCCTTTTTCACCCTTGCTCCCTTCTTCCCCGTCCTTGCCAGGACGTACGTATCCCTTTGGGATCCTCTCCTTCGTAAGCCGCTCCAACCCAAGCACACCCATGCGGCCGTGGTGCTGGCATTGAAGCTAAGGGGCAAATACCCTTGACTACAAGGCATTGCGATATCTTCCTCCCGCATTGTCTGGCGCTTCGGAGCCAAGTACAGCTTCTCGCGCACACCCTATTCAAGCCCGGTTACAAACTTCGTTGCCTTTATGGCTATATAGCTTCGGATCAAGATATGGTTTCCAATCCTCGGTCCAGAATTACATAACCTTCCAGGAATGTACTCCTGTTCCACGAGTGTTCCAGATGGGCCTCTCTACGAACGGCTAAATTTCTGGGAATCGGAGAGAACTCCAAGAAGATGGATGACTACCAGCGTCGCGCGACGATGATACCACCGAAACATGGCTGCGACGGATTTTTGTTGGACACCCTCGTCAGTGGTCACAACACCCATCCTCAAAGCCGTCGCGGAAGGATTTGGAGGCGGGTGATGCTGTGGTAGAGAATTTTAGTCAAGTGAGCAGTACCTAGATGAACAGAAACAGGCACAGGATATCATCGCAGATGCACGCAGAGGACGTATTTTCGAAACGAAATGGCGAGCACCTGTAGAACGCTGCCAATGAAAGCACACCATTAGAAGAGTAACCGAAGGTCTGCCTACCGGTGACTATCGTGCGTCGATAATGTGGGCAGACTACGGCGAATACGTCAACAGCGCTGGCGGCTGATCCATCTTTCGTCCATCGTCCACCATCCATATACTCAGCAGACTCAAGCATAGCACCGATAACTTCTCAAGTCGATTTAGCCATGGATAATACCATGTATGTGTTTGCATTCCTTGGTATTACGGTCGCTGAACGTGGTTCCAGAGCAAAGACAATCAACATCAAAGGTAAGCCTACTGAAAACGTTCATGTTGCTTACAAACTCACCTTTTTATTTTCTGTTAGAAATCAAACTTGCTCAGTCGGGAAGCTCAGACGTCCTGTTACGAGGCAATATCAAGTCAAGTTCTCGATAGGCGATATATCTTGGCTGACGAAGAAAGCAAACCAGAAAGAGAACTGCACCACTTGGGCCGACAATATATTTCTGTGGGTACACATTCGCTATTCGATGCCGGAGAAATCAATTTAATTCGCTCAGTAACGGCAACAATAACTCCGTCCTCGTTGAAGTGTACCAAAACCATCGCATTCAAAAGCGGGAACTGGTTGGACGCCTCCATGAGACCATCGGTAGCATCTTGGGCAAAATCACTGTGGAAAATGACAATGGTATGAAGGCTTTTTGTGCCTTGCGTTCTGCTGATGCGATCTCTTCGATCAGTCTTTCAGGGGCGTCTTCCAAACTTAGAGAGCACTATCCAATTTGCGTTAGCTGTTGATAAACCGGGAAGTACTAACGCAGACGGACGTCAAGCTGAACAAGCTGTCACAATGGTGACTATAGGCATCGACACACTTGGTTCCACACCCGCAGCGGTTAGCGTGTTATGCTCGACGGTCGACGGTGGCTCAAAGGTTGTGAGTGGAGTAGACAAATTCGACAATACGTGGGGTACTTTGTTGAAAAGGATTGAACTATTCAACAAGATCGTAGCCAGCATCGCAGGGGTATCTTGATATTTTGTCTCTTAACACTCACGTGGTCTCACTACGAGATAGGTTCATCCGTATGCATCGCTTGCTTGGTCTGTTATATCCGTTGCGAGCCAAGTATGTCTCTTTCTCCGTCAACTCCCTGTCGCTAGCAATTGATCGTGGTGTGGCACACAGGTGTTGGTAGACCAGAAAAATCGTGATGGTCGGGTCGTTCGCCTGGCGGCCATGATGAGTGACGCCTACGACTTCGTCGACAACGCCGAACCATTGGAGGCGATAAAGACATGAAGCCCGTCACCCTTCTGATACAACAAGTGACAGAGTGGGTATTTTGTCATTGAATATGCCCAGCGAAAGAGCTTTTGTGAGTCGTTGTCGAATCCACCCCTTTGTGTCTGATTTCCATATGCAGGGATTCGGACGGCAAAATACACGTTCTCCGATATAGATGAAAGGATCGATGGTTACGAAGCCAAGTTAGCAGAACTCAAGACCTCATTCCTGGACGGTGTAACAGTGCAAACGGGCATCATGGTCGTTCGTCTGATGGACGTCGTGGATCATGCTGGTGAGTCTGAGCTTTTCAACGCGCCGCTGCGGGAACGTTCACGGACCTGGAATACAGCACAAGCCATAGACTTGAACGATATGCCATATGCATTTGGTGCCAGATATATACAGGAAAAGGGATGCCTTCCTGGGACCCGCGAGTCCTTGCTTCGCGATATTTATGATATTTTCAATAATCCCAGCGAAGGTGCACCGAGAGTACGCTTGCTTACTGGCGTAGCTGGGTCAGGCAAGTCTGCGGTTGCTCACACGATCGCTCGACTGTTCGACGAGCAAAAGAGACTGGGCTCGTCGTATTGCTTCTCCAGTATCGATATGTGGTCAGCTTATGGCAGGTCCATTTAAGGGACATATAGGTTCAATCACTTCTGTTGCCTATTCACCAGATGGAACCTACATTGTCACTGGATCACAGGATGAGACAATGAAAGTGTGGAAGGTACAAGATCTTTTCTCCCTTGGCACTTTGCATGATGAAGATGGTTGGATTGAATGTTCCAGTAATGGTGGCTATTTCGGTTGGATTGCACCTTGGAATAGGCATTTCGCTTATCATCCCTACTACTCTCTAATTAGAACTCCCAAGGGAGTTTGTCAACTTTCTGTTGATAGATCTTTGTTTGGGGAATCCTGGGTATCTTGTTGGAAACGACTGGCTTAATATTATGTGTACCACTACAACTATACCAACCTATCCCACCCCGAGATATCGTCCATGTCCCTGTAATTCTATATCTACGCTCTCAAAGATATCCAGACACGTCCTCATGAATAGTCTAATCTGATCACATATGATTGTTCTCTTGCGAGTTTGTTACAACGCACCCATCTCCTTTCCGAGCACCCGAAGACATTCCTTTGCCAGTGCCCTTGCATCCACCTCTACTACCTTCCCGCTAGCTTCCGGCGTACCGATACGACCATGTTGCTCTGTCTTCCCCTGATCTCCAGGTAGATTCGTCACGATCCACGCGACCGGCGTCTTTCTTGGTATCGACGCTATTTCGCACAGAATCGGATAGAAGTAGAATAAATGTGCAACAGGCGACCGTTTCACCACGTCCGCGATGAGCGCCGATGGGGACAGACTCGGATCAATAGCTAACCGCACTAGGCGTCAGACTTCTTCAGTGCGTGACACGATAGGAGAAAAACGAACTGGGTAGCGATGCACTATTGACCGACGGCGCGTCGGAAAACGCAGCCCGGAGCGTTCCGGCCCAAAGTCGCAGGTCCAGTAGCTTGCGCAGCACGTAGATCAATTCATCTTCGCGAACCCTAAAAAAACATATCACCAATCAATAAACTTGATCATGTTAATAGTATTACACGGTCACAATCACCTTGAGAAGGGCAAACTGCCACGAAGCGCCTCGTCCGCGAGATATCCGACCATGACCGTCTTGCATCGATCGAGCAATGAGGGCAAACACAAGGCAGCCACTCTCCTCCTCGAGGTCTCTTGGTCTACACCCGAACCTAACCATCAGCCCAACCATTGCGGCCACGAAACATATCGAGAAAAGGCACGCACCACTCGTCATGTTGGAACAGATCAAGAACAGAAGATCGAAACACCAATATGAAAAGCGTTCCCTCGGGACAACCTCTGCCGTTGCCGTACTCCCTGCGCTGTCCAAATCCAACTTCTCAAACTCTTCCCGCAAGTCACGCGACGAGCGCACGTTGTTCCACTCTCCAAGGCCTGGCGAGCCTGAACGCGGGGTGTGGAGTGGAAATTTGTACAGTTGGCTACCTTGGTGGAGCACCTTAGAGAGTTGACCAATGAGGTAGTCCGGAACGCGTGGCCCGCCTAGATGAGGAATAAGATCGATCTCAAGCGAGCTTATCAACGCGAGATCGAAATTCTCTTCAACCTCTTGATCCTCTAAGTTGAAATTCTCTGCTGTAGAGCTGCAGAAAATATTTTAGCCAAGCATGACAAACAGTGCAAGGACAAAAAAAGGTCCTACGCACCAATCTGCAAGAATACCACCTCGAAAGCCTTCGATAATCTGCCTCCAAATAGCTTCGATTCGTGTGTCCGATATCGCTGGCAGAGATCTCCCAATGAGTACCTCGACGGTAATAACGCACGAGGAAAAAGAATGAACCTCCTCTCAACGTCAACAGGGCTGCCACACACACTGTTACGATACGCAGGAAACACGTCGTTGCGGTCTTCCAGAGTGGTATGTCCTTGCCAAACTTAGAAGGCGCCGGACAGTCATACTTGAGCTTGATGGGAGTCCCGTACGCCTGATTGGTGCGACAGCACGATTTAGATAGAAATCTACAAGAACCACAACAAATGTAGGGTCCACTTACAGATAGAACGGCCTCCAGTGTCCCATCTTCATATATCTCAGCGTGATGCTTGAACCGCATGTACAATTCGACGAGGGTTGGCATCGTCTTTTTCGACAGTCCAACATACGTGACTTGTTTGCGTGCGGACGGCAATGTAGGCACAACAGGCGATTCAGGAGAAGAAACGGGTGCGTGTTGGGTGTGGAATCCTGCAAGGAATGCGAGGGAGCTAAACTCGGCAAGGTCTCGCATGATCAGGGACGGCACGCCGGATTCGGCCAGATCAATTCCTTGAACAATATCCATAACGGACGCCTGTATAATTTCCGTGAATGTATGCTAAACAATGTCGATGCCGTCATATTTCCACTGACCTGCACCGGCGTTAGCGAGTCCACGTCGGGTTTGTACTCCGGAGAATTAGAGTACGTGAGGACGCCTGTTGTTGCGACATTAGATGCAATAAACACATCCGCCACAAAAGCTCACCTTTCAAAATCTCCATCAAACGCGACAGGCGAGCCAACGGCCACTCCATACGCATGTGTTGCCGGCTCATCCGCCGCATCGTTCGAACGACGTCTAGAAACGCCACCAAACTGTCTTGCGTAAACGCGGGGTGCCCACTCACCACCTCGCTCGCCGCTTTCCGTGGTGAGAAATGCGTCGCACCGCCCTGCAACACCGCACCACCCACATCGTTCCAAGCCTGCCACGCACACTCCAGAGCTTCAGCGACATGGGGCAGCATTGCCTCTTCCGTGACGTCAGACAACGATCCAACGGCCTTGTCGAGGCACTGCAAGGCAGGGGTACTGAGCGGACGTCGGTCCAGGAGCACCGTGTCCTGAATGTGAGCAACGAAGACCTTCCATGCGTCCAAGAACGTCGAGAGGTGCATGATCTTAGACACGACAAACTCTTTGATGATTGAACCGATCGATTGCAACGCCAGACTCTTTGATTCGTCCCAAGCCTGATCCGGCATCGAACCTGATGTCGGAGCTCCACCAGCGCTCTCGATGGGAACCTTTCGTGTCTCAGTGGAAATCGCATCCAACAACGGGAATGTGATCTTCCACATGCAATCGCTCCAGGTGTCTAGACTTAGCGTCGCGCCATACAGCTGCATAGCGCGGAACAGGGTCTGAATGGCGCCCACGCGAACCTCGGGACGGGCATCGGTACATAAACCAAGAACCTCAAGAAGAAGGAACATCCACAGTGAGCTATATTCCGGTTCTTCTTCCGCGTCTTTCCGTTTGGACTGTATTGAGTCGGATACGCTCCAGAGTAAACTCTCGGCTGCAGTGAGCGCAATGTTCGTGTCTGCTTGCCGACCAAACTGACCCAGCGTGCTGATACACAGCCGAAGGTCTTCCGGCGAGAGCGACGACACGGAATCGCACACCAACTTCAGCGACTGGAATGCGATCTTGACAAGGGCGGTATATCCACGTTCGTTATTGTACCCCAGAGAGAGTGGCTTGGGACGGTGATCTTGCAGTGACACCGTGCTCACCGAATCGCTGGAATTCGTGCGCATGAGAACAGGCGGCTTGCAGACGCTGCCGAGCATTTCGAAGATACTACCCCACCCGACAACGAGGGTATGTCCAGATGCCTGGAGTATCTGATGCAAAGCTTCGAGCCCCATACGACGTAGCTCGACGTTCGCGCTTGTGTGAATAGCACCAGCTTCGGATCCAGGTACGATCTGTTTAGCGAGGACATCCAACACGCGGCGCTGTGCCTTAGCTTGCAGATCACCTGTGCTCGACAGATTGCGTGGAACAACGACGAGTATCTCATCGAGTACACGGGCAGCTTGAACGCGAATAGCCTGGGGTGCAGAAGGGAGACTGATGACGGATAGCAAATGCTCGGTAGTCGTGTTCCAGGCAACTTCGGGAGCCCTATAAATCAGTCGATGTATGTTAAGCATGGCGACTGTGCCCAGTCTCTCCACTCCAAAGTCCCCCGAGCGCTTTGAGTCAACGAAACGTGAGAAAGATGACTTCCTGACCACTGACATAAATCAAACTTACCAAAGTCCTCGGCAAATGGATACCACTGACACGTCTCCGATGGAGGAGGTCATTTCGGGGGGACAGGCCAGCGGAGGAAACAGAAGCAGCGAGTTCGTCGGTACTCTCCCCCTCACCAAGCACATCCATCGCATCAGATTGCATACCGATCATCTCCGAGCTCAGCTTGCATAACGCATTCACGAAGTCCTGGAATGCCGAATCTTCCAAATTCTTGGAAGCCTCGAAGAGACGCTGGATGGCGAGCTGGACGTTGTCGGGGTCGATGTCTGCCAAAAGAGGATATTAAGTGAGTTGTAACTATGAAGACAATCTGCTTCCATGTTACCTGTTGACCCAGAGATAGATCGGGACGGAGCATTGGGACCACCGGTAAACGTACTCGATCTTCTGGCAGGAGAAGGCTGCACACCCTTCATCGTCAGGACATAGTCCGCATTCTGAAGCGCCTCCATGATACTATACCAGCTCTCTCCAAGACTTCCCGCTAGGAAAAGCGCACTAGAAACTAACACCTTCAAGCAGATAAGATTCCGCTCGGATAATCCCGGGGGTTGCACAGGGGAACTCAGTCCCAAGTTTTCCGTGAGCGATACTGCTGAACGGGGCGTCGCAGGTTCGATATCCAAGCTTGCGACCACGCGGGACGGGATAGCAAACTTAGCAAGACTCGTGAGGAACGCATCCCTAGGTGTTGTTAGCGCGAGCATCCCAGCGACATTGGTCACCGCCTGATAGCTTGTAAGGACCTCGACGAAGAGTTCGTCGGACAGGTTGGTGGATATGATGAACGACAAGGCCGCTAGGAGGGCAGGCCAGCCGTTATCAACCATCGAGCGAACGATGCAAAGGTGTCGTGTCGCTAGTTCGTCTGGCGGTAAAGAGGCCAAGTCAAAAGCTGGTGGGGCGCGGATAACGGGGTCCCCAGCCGCCCGAGGACGTTGTACCACAACAGATGTGTAAAGGGGCCCAGTGAAAGAAGCGAATCCTTCGCACAAGGAGACGATGCACTGCACACCGAGGAGGTAGATATAAGACTCTGGTATTGGAGGCGAGTCCGCCTTGTCCAGTTGATCTATACTGTAGGAATACTTGCTTCTGAGTGAAACTGAGACAGTAAAGGTATATACACACCATTGCAACTTCATCGCCGATGTCTGTACGCTTAAACCAGCGCCCGTACTCATCATGCCAACAACACCAGAAACGGTTGCACTTGCTGCAGTGGCAGCTGCGTTTGCTACCATTCCCGCGACCCCACCCACATCAAGGCCGTAATTCGAGCCGCTCTCAAAATGCAATGCCCCAACACCCATCATTTGAGAGCTCACGCCAAGCAGGGCAGGTTTCTCAGTCAATAGTCGCTTCAGCGAACTGATCAACGACGAAAAGACATTGGAACCAGATTCTTCGGCATCGTAACAATCCCAAATGTTACGAATCAACTCCGCATCGCTGCAGAGGCTGTGAGACTCTTCTATTAGCCAGAACGGATTTAATCCGAGTGAATGGATGAGCACACCCTCGCATGATCTCCATGGCAAGAACTCGTGTCCAGACAGGGCGTGAGCTAGAATGGTCGGTCGAATTTGTGTCTGTGTCATCTGATATCATTCTGATCAATAGCATGAGGAATACCTCAGCCTCCGTTTTCAGTTCGAACGAAAACTGTTTCAAAAGCAAGAAAACGACGCGAGTACATCGGAGCGTAAGAGGAAATACGTGTCTGTCCGACAACGACTTGAGTAACATCGGGCAAAGGTGGTGTCTGAGGAGCATCAAGAGTTGCTCGTGCTGTGGTACGGTAAAGAATGAGCTCAACATGCCAAGGGATATGGATATATACCTTTCGGAAAAGTTCGTGATAGTTTGTGAGGACGCTCTCGACGAGCTCAAGCGCGAAAGTCTTATGTAGATGTTCGAGAGCGAGAAAGTGGGGCTCCTCTGAGTTGGCCAGTAAACACAAATCCTCAAAGACCGAGTACGCGTCCTTCGCGAACGGCCCCAGGACTGCAACAGTTCCCTCCGGGAGTATTATTTCTTCCAGTAACTCTGGGTCCAGAGAATCTTGCTTGTCCTCTTCGAGCATCTTGTCAACAATGAACATGACTAGTTGACGAAGCGTGGCAGCAGCGGTGGACGACACGACCGCGATCCGAGAGTCTTGCAGCTTGAAACACAAAAGAAGAGCCTGCACACATGTTCAGAATCGTGATTACCAGCAAAACGGAAAACATACATCGCCCAGTAGTTCTCCATGAACAGAAGGAAAGTTGGTTATAAGGGAGACGAGCGTTTGTAGAATGCGGAGTTGAATGTCGACGCCCTGGCTCATTGCATCACTCATAGTTGCGATGATCAGGGGCACGGCGGATTGTGGAACCGCCTTGAGCGCAATGAGACGCTGAAGAGACCCAAGCGATATCGCAACGACTTTTGCATTTTTGGTGGCGCATCCCATAAATACCGGGCGGAGTAGATCATCAGAGTGTGCCCCCTCTTTGCATGGTGAATGAGATGGATAGGCACACATAGAATGAACTATCACGAATCACGAACCCACCAGATGCGAGTGAAGCCGTAGCCTGCTCTGGAGAAGACCTGAGGATTGCTAGTGATTTTTCTGCTGCCTGTTGGGAGACGAATGAACGTGCAATGTGCGAAAGGGTGTTGGACCGACCTCGCGTATCTCGGGGTGTTTTCTCCTAGACTCGCTGGCCAGAGACTAAGTAATAAAAATGCGTCAGTCACATAAATGCTACGAATGCGTCGAACTGAATACCTGCAACTCTGTCACCAGAAATGCTAGCGAACTCATTTTAGTACCGAGAGAAAAGAGCAAGCAATGGATTGAGTTCGTGACGACGGAGCCAGACAAATCAGGCTTCAAACATAAACACAAATACATAACTTCACCCAATACCAAACCATAGACAAGTAGCAACAGGCGCGCAAATATCAGCACAAGTGCCTGAAGGCTACCAAAAATGCGATAATGCATGGATGTAAGTTGCAATGGACAACTCAGTCTACTGTCATACCGCCCGGTTCCAAGTCCGTGCGGCGTCCTAGAAGTTTAAGTGGGGCCCGGCTCACCACGGCTAAACTCTGCCCAGAGTCTAAAGCTAACTTTATTGCCCGATAGGGTGTCTATAACTCCTCCCTCCGCCTTACGGATGGCCAGAGAGAGAGAAAGCAGGTAATGAGGCTTAGGTTTTTTTTCCTGCATGATGGGGCACCCTGGGCAACCCTCCTGACAGCTGTACAGTTTTTTTGTTTGACATGCTCTTTGATGAACTTTAAGTACTCCATAACGCACGACGCAGAGTCTTCCAAACTGGCCCCGACGGTTTCTCTGTCTGCCTTGGTCGTGGAGGACTCAAACGCCATGCGCGGATCTACCGGAGACTCGCTGCTGAAACTTCCGCCTCCGTTGGAACCGAGCCCAGATGGCAACGATGATAGTGATTCTGCTCAGTGCTGGCGTTACCCTCCCGACCAAATACCGACCCGACGTTGAATTCGTTATCATTGAATGGTAACTCATCATTATAATTACATCAATGCTAATTGAGTCGGTCTGCCATGTGATCGATCCAGACTACATCAAATATTACTCACTAACTGACGCTCGGACAAGCTTGCCACTGCACAGGTCAACTTCGAAGTTGGTGAACTGTTTCCACCGGAACCGGTATGGAATGTAAACAATGCGATGTTCACGTGAGCAGTAATAGATGGACAAGGCAGTCCTGTGGACGAACCAGACACTGAGTTCTTTTCTTATCCTAGTTGCGGACATTGCTTGACTGAGGCACCTCTGGGGCTCGGCTGCAGGCGCTCCCAGCGCCTACTTGGGCGTGACAATTCAACGCTCGAAACTCAACGTATCGTTGATCCAAAACTCGGCACCCATGTCAGTCCACTCCGGCAAAATAGTTATCAATGACACCGCGCCTGCGTGCAGTTCTGTCATGATTATGCTACAGACAAAGCTCATACATCAAATACGTTCGGACAATGTGCATCTAGATATGATAGCCAAGATTTACCTAAGATAAGATAGTGGACGATCTGAAAACCAGGGCAATTCCCAAGCCATTTATTGGTCAAGGAGCGCATCCCATTTCCGTAAACATGAATAACCATCATAGTCAAAGCTGCTATCAGGGTTGCACGAGCATCGACTGTTCGCCCATCGGTGCGGATTAATGGGGCAATGTGTGTAGGGCGGGTGCTCGTATCCAATATCATGGAAGAAATGAATAGCGCTACGTGGCAAAAATAAGGCGGCGGCGATAGAGTGCACTGGCGCATCTCCCCAACGCTGTATTCAATCATTAGATCAACGGGCGGACTAGTAGATGTGGTAAATACGGAAGAAGAATGCCCACTTACCTCGTAGTAAAATCCTCCCGTGCTATCGAGGAATTCAAAGAACGACATATACGTCTCACTTCTCCAAAAGTCCATGTCTGCGATTTCGAAATTGGACCAGACTGCCATTATTCAGATATTCGTAAGCCCGATGGAGATAAGGTGCCAGAACGACTCACAGTGACATAGGTTGTAACTGTCACCGCCGTCATCAGAAATAAACCCCAGGGAGTTTTGTGGATCTAGTGTCTCCGGGTGTGCCTTTGTGTATTCTTTGACTGTATCCCATAGGGTGACTATGGTGGCCTGGAATTCATACATTGAAATCGTGAAGGCTGAGAAATTTTGATGAGCGAGACAAAAACTATAATTATGTAAAGGTCGTGTCCTACATACCATAGGTTTTGTTATGGGTAGTCATGAATCTAAAAGGATCCGAAGGGATATCGCAATGAAAGTGGACCCATGGTCTGTATGTCGTATGCTCAGCCTACCTCTATTAACGCCAGGGAAGCAACTCACTCGATTCTCCAATAGTACCTGTCCACATTATTCAGGAGAGTCAGAGTGCCTGACTTGACTATGGGAAACCTCGCACCTGTACTGTTGAAGCAATGGATGCCTAAAGAAAAACTTGTCTATTGTGAGACGATTCGTCCGGACTGTCTCGAACGGGCACTCACGCCGGAATTGAACCGACACATGTTTCGATAGGAAACGCTACCTATACGGGATGGATCAATTGTTTGATCGGGTGCTCTACATGATCACCGCGTTTCACAACTTACCTCCGTAAATAATATTATCCTCCTCCATCTTCTTCCTACCGTTCGCAGCCTTTTCCTCGTCGATCCATTCTGGTGCATACCAGTGATCATGCGGTATGATACCAAACTCCATCGGAGCCGCCGACAGAACCGATATGCGTCTTATCGGCGGTGGCTCAACACCAAGTACTCGTCCGTTCAATCCGCAAAAAACATACCTTTTGAACTCATCGTTGAAAGGCTCCTCGTTCAAGAAGACATATGGATATTCGTATTGCCGGTTGAACCGATCTTCGATGCTTCGTATACTATGGATGATCCCGTCGAGGTCGGAGTTTCGGCACAGGATAACGAACGTGGCATTCGCCCTCTGAGATGAATCCAGGGTGACGGGTGGCGTGGTGTGGAGTGAGTCGTCGCTCGAGCTCAGAGAATGTGTTAGAGAGGATAGCATCTCCCTGGTCATGAGATGACTATTGCTGGTGATTCTGAACGTGACGAGAAGCATTGCCTGAAGCACGAAGGAAGGTTTCATTACATCTGCGGTAGAAATGAGCGATACTCACCAAAACGATAACAACTACCAACACATGGCGGATAGGTATCGTAGTCATTAGGCTGGAGACGGTGAAAGGTCGAGAGTGAGTGACAGTCTGAGGACTGATTGCCAGTACTTAAACAACATCGATAACTCCGGTGGTTACCGTTGCCTCCCCGCCTCAACGGCGTGAGCCGGTTTGCATGCGATGTCCGTGCAGTGCTGCGGCAGGGTTAAATTTACTCCGCATTGCCCACAATAAGGTGACACATACCGGTTCACGTGACTTCCTGAAATGGACACGCAGTTTCAGCGAGGACAAGTATTGGCCCGCCACGCGGGATTGTTCTCAGCAAACTTTAATAATGAAAGTATGTATGTAATGAGAGATTCAACTTTCAGCCCTGAACGTGAACGTTGAACAATATGATACGATGGAGGAAATGGTCGCAAAGCTTCGTCTACCAATGCACGTGATTTGTCGTCACGGTCACACAAGCGGTTACCGGGCCGTCGATATAAACTTTCATCTAGGACTCGGACATGCCAGCAAATGGAGGTGCCTGCGTTTCGAGCCGTTAGCGTCACTGGGCCTGGTCACCATGAGACTCGACGCAAGTGTCAATTTGGGGGTCATTCTTGATAGACACCGGGTCCGACTCGGACAGAATCGTATGGGGTGCGCCGAGGACGCAATCGATCATCACTGCAAAACTTCAGAGATTTCAGATTGGCTCAGAGATGTGGACCAAGGTGTACACAGCCTCTCGCTGGCGATCGCATTAACTTGGCCGTGACCAACATGATCAACATGATTCCAATATGATGAGGCTGGCGGGTAACAAACAATTTGTGTAAACAAGCAAAAATGCATAGTGAAGACCAATCCCTACAAAATTATTTCGTTGGCAAACATGACCAGGGCCGAGCGAACGCCCAGTACTAGTACTTGCAGCGACAACTGTCATATCTAATGACAGATTTTTACGCCGGACCGCCACGTACTCGCGGAAGCACTGACTTGAGGTTGGACATATTATGACTCCTGGAGACCTGGGCTTGGCAAACTCCAGGGAGCTGCCGAGTCAACGTTTCAACTGTCAACACGACGGAGGACGAACCCAACCACAACGTGAGTCGTGCAGCACCAAACAGGATGTGTGCGGCCTTGTCGACTTATCGATCGCTGGAGCCATTGCAACACAACATCCACTTGGAGCACTCGGCAAGAACTGAGTGGCATTTCCGATCAGCTGCAGATTTACTGGCAGAAACCACACCACGCCCGAATGCTATGCCATGTCACTATACTCTATATATAAGATAAGTTAGCAACCTAGGCATCTACACCCATATGAAATGTAAACGACCTCATTTTATGAACGGATGTTGTCAAAACTCCTCTGACAGAGGTGCATATCCTGGCGTGGGGTTAATACGATGTACAATGTGGTTTATATGTGGCTATCCTGGCATTGGGGCTTTGCCTCGGCTCCACCACCGTATGAAAAACGGATTTTCAGGTGGAGCTTCAAGCTCGAGCGCTTGAGCAATGTCAGATACAACACGATGCATGGCGTTCCTCGCTGCATCCATGGTGGCAGCGCGCCACGATTTCGGGTGCAGAAGTAGCCTGAGACTGCGTTCGGGGATGTATTACTCTTGGACCGACGTCGACACTAGTATCCAGATAATTAAATTGGGTGGTAGCATACATATGCGCGGAGGCGGGTAGAAATTCGTACTCGTTACTGGGCTGTAAGTGGGGAACTGGTCGAGAACGGGAGGTGGATGGGTAGAAATGTACTTTTGGGGGCGAGTAGGAGCCTTGGAGGAGATTGTGTGACAGCAAATTCTATCTCGTGGCAGCCAAGTGCGAGATGACAAAATGCTGTGCAGTTGGGGAACAGCCACTGGGATACAAAGTCCGCCGACCGAGTCGCTCGTTTACATAAGTGATTACAGCTCTCCTTTTCACGCACCATGCAAAGTTTACTCAGGCTGATCGTCCCATTCGACCATCTCGTTCAGCAACTTCTTCCGTATGATCCAGATGGAACACATATCAGCAATATTCTCATTGAGTTGAAGACG
>JBBPLX010000013.1:0-116130 GCA_038090015.1 Leccinellum albellum
GAATCATCGACTGGTGACCTACGCGTATACCCCGTCAGTCACCAGTCGATGATTCTCCTGTTTACGGAACGCGATCGAATGCGAGAAATTAGTGGAAGCATGTGTCATTGCAGTTGTCCTTAGCGCCTGTCCGATGAATACCAAAAAAATCCCTGTCGTACCTGTTTAAGAGAATGCGGCAAGTTATTGAACGGGCGACGCACCGATGGTAGAAATGTGTGGAAATGCCTTTGACGAGGGAATGAATAATAGGGTAACAAGGTATTCGATGAGCGCCATGCCATTTGCAATATGGTACATTGCGCCGTTTTCAAGTAAGAATGCTAAAGAGATGCTAGTCAAGAAGCTAGGTGATCCCATGAATAGTAGCACGCTCACAGTCCACACTACATTTCTCCAGATTCCAACCGGCAGTGACTGCAAACTCGCCCCAGTGAAAAGCCGACCAGGCGGCAACAAAGAAACCGAGCTGATACGTGGCCCACCAGTGTGACTGGACGTCTCCTTGTAGGAAAAGGGCAAGTCCTAGGGCAAAGCAGCCTCCGAGAATAAATGATATCGTGGATGCTGCGAGTGGGGTATTCGGAATGTTGCCATGTGGCTCTATATTTGCAGGAATTGTCTGGAGGGGGTGCTTCAAGTTTCTGCGTTCCTGTATGCGTTGTTCGAAGACATCTGCCTGGATGTCTTGCATGGTTGTCTGGAGAGAGATCCTTCGTGACGAGTCCTGTTTGACTTTATTAGGGTCGCGTCTTTTGTCTTCCTCGATCGGTCCATGCTACGCCGGCACTTGCTCCGGAGATGTAACTCCCCTCGTCCTCGTGCTACCCCACCCGTACTCCGCTATCTTACATCCGTCGCTCAAAATGAGACTTCCGACATCAGGAACATGGCACTAGTAGCTCACATTGGTCCGTATGGCAAAGTTGCATCGTAGGAGTCGCGTCTGACGTCTCGCGCAGATTCCGGTAAAACAACATTGACGGAATCCATCCTACATAAATCATCCTATATTCCATCCCAAGGTTCTGTTGACAGCGGAAGCACCACTACAGACTTTCTTCCTGCAGAGAGGGAGAGAGGCATAACGATACAGTCTGCAAGCATACCAGTTAAATGGAAGAACTGGGAATTTAATCTCATTGATACCCCAGGCCATGCCGACTTTGGTATGGAAGTCGAAAGCGCTAGTCGCGTTGTCGATGGTGCTGTTGTGTTAATTGACTCGGTTGAGGGTGTCGAAGCGCAGACGAAAGGTGTATGGAGACAGTTATCCAAGTGCATATTCCATAAATTCGCCCGTCTCAAGTACTAACATTCATATCGACCATTTTCAGATACAACGTAGCCACTCGTATGTTATTCGTGAACAAGCTTGACCGACCAGGAGCATCCTTTCGATCCTCATTGCTATCCATCTTGTCCCACAAGTTGCATGCAAACCCTTTATTGATTGCACTCCCGTTGGCATCCATGAATCCAACAAACTACTCTCGAGCGGAGCCAGGCATTGAAGGCTTGGTGGACCTTGTCAAATGGGAGCTGTGGAGGTGGGCAGAAGATGGAAGTTACACCTGCAATCCACTCCCTCTGGTCAAAGACTCCTCAGAACTTGGAGAGGTCTTCCAAACCAACCATCCAATTATTCCCCACCTGGTACCTGCTCGAACGGCTCTCTTGGAAAACCTTGCGATGCTTTCCGAAGATCTTATGAGTCGTCTCCTCGATTTCCCATCGGACCCATACTCTTATCTACAAATGGGCTCCACGGAAATAATAGCTCATTTACGAAAGGCGACCCTCGCAAATCAAGTTCTCCCTGTGTTATGTGGTTCTGCCGCCAAAAGTATTGGTACGGAGTTGGTCATGGATTACGCAGGACATTTACTCGCGAGTCCCCTTGATGTACGCTTGTCAACCGAATCTCCAGATGTACCGGTGCGTTTACTGGCTTGGAAGGTTGCATGGGACAAACGAAAGGGATGGATGACATTCATACGTGTATACTCAGGTAAGCGCATGATCGACTGCGGTGCCTTTTTCTAATGTTCTCGCCACTTAGGAACCCTCAAACGCCAAAGGACAATATTTAACGTCAATACGGGTCAGAAAGAACAGATATCAAAACTTCTTCTGCTTTATGCCTCGGAAGTGGAGGAAGTGGATTATCTTCCTTACGGCTCCGTTGGAGTCATTCTCGGCCTCAAGCATACTCGCACAGGGGACACCCTTGTGGATACGCGTGAACTCGGGAAATTTGATTCCTCTCAATTGTCACTTCGAGGGGTCACGCCGCCCCCAGCTGTCATGTCAGTTTCGGTTATACCTAATTCCCACTCTGACCTCGATCCGGTCCAAGAAGCCGTCCATTCGTTAATTCGAACCGATCCTTCTGTTCGTATAGACAATCATGAAGGCCAAATCCTTGTCCACGGTCTCGGTGCCTTGCATCTAGAGATCATCGAAGGTCGATTGAAGGATGAGTGGGGCGCTAAATTCGAGTTTGGGAGTCGTCAGGTCAGCTACCGAGAATCAACCAATACTAGTATCTCTGCGCGGCTAGAAGAGTGGTCAACAGAGATTGCTGGAAAAGCGATCTCGGTTAAGGTTGCGCTCTCAGTAGCACCCCTTGGAGAGGATGAACAGGGTGATCCAGCATTCGATGGAAATCTCGTGTTGGATGCTCGGGGCTGCCCGCTCAAGATATCTGATTCGAACTCAAGCCAAACAGATCATTCAGCGAACCTTGCCCGTGGCATTTCAAGTGCGCTCTCCAGCTCCCCTCACACGTCGCTTCCACTCTGTCACGTCAAGGTCCAGATAACGCAATACATGCTTCCACCTCACGCTCCGCCATCTATCCTTGCTGGTGCAAGCTCTTACATATTGCGCTCCAAGCTTAAAGGGGCGGGGATCGGTCCTATTCTTGAACCTTATGTCAACCTCAAAGTTTCTGTCCACGTTGATACACTCGGCATGATTGTCAAAGATATCACGGAGAACGGGGGCGAAATCCTCGACCTTACCAGTTCGTCTCCGACAGTTGATGACGATGGAGATCCATATCTCTTGGATGGGTTATACATGCCTCCTGAGGAACTTTCACCCTCATCGACTTCTCTTAGGGTATCATCGTCTGCATCCGTTCTGCCACGGGCGAAACAAACAATCTACGCCATTGCTCCATTAAGTCGAATGTTGGATTACTCGACTCGATTACGTGCATTGTCTGGAGGTCATGGTAGTTTTGACATGGCGAACGCAGGATTCCGGACAGTCACGGAGCCTCGCAAGATCGAGATATTAAAAGAGATCGGACGCGCTTAATACATCTTTACTAGCTCAGTATCATTATCCTAGAACAGCTCCCTTACTTCGTCCGCATCCCCAAACAATATCGCTCCATCCATATCGTCGTCGTCATCGGCTGCAAGAGCGTGCATATGACCAACTGCGTTGAGCGTTTGACTGAAATTCATGAGGTCGTCGTTATCATCATCATCTTCGGTTCTTGACACTGCGTCATGGAAGAGTGGCACGGGAGGAAGAATCCTTTCTCTTGCAAAGGGCGCTTCACTCAGTGCCCTATCGTATTCCGGGAAAAACAAAGGCGTTTTTGCTCTTTGGCCTGCTATAACAGATTCGTCTGACGGAATATGTGATGGCTCCAATCTTCCAGGCCGAACTGCCGTCCCCAGACTGTGCGACGATGGTGTAAGTTCAGCGCGTAGAGATGGCCACGGCTCGACGACCACACAAAGGCAATGACCAGCGACCGGGAAAGATTGATATTTGAGCTTGAGAAGGGGTTTTGGTTTCTCTTCTTCTTCCTCGACGGCAAGGTCTATATCCGTTACATCGGGTAAGAGATTGTTTTCATCTGAAGTAACGGTATCTCCATCATCTGCGACAGGTCTTTATTTCGTCAAAACTTTCAGTTACCAAATCTTGTGCAAGTCGTTTGACTTACAAAACTTCGGTAGATCCACCATCCGTTTCAGGAGATGGAGAACTCATAGTAACATCTTGGTGTATATCTATTGTATTGCCGTCATCGTCTTCCCGATACGCATTGATGACAGTGTGACGGCGTCTTCGCACTGGGCGGGGCTCTCTTGGGATGAGATCAGCGTCATCCATGTCGTCTTCACTGTCCTCAGCGGGCCATTCATCTTCATCAAGATGGCTTTGGGCCCTATTCTTTCCTTTATTAGTCTTGACACGTTTACGTTTTCCTCCCACAGTGGACGCTCGGGTCCTCGATCTCTTCTTTTGAGGATTTCGATCTGCGAGTCTCGAAGATGCAGACTTGGCATCTATCGTTTGCGAAGAAATGGGAGCAGTGACAAAATGCCTAGACTGAAGATTTCGTTGTTTTGGTAGTTGTCAAGTAGGCACGTCTACCTGCCTTGAAGAGAACTGTGTGAGGTTCGGTCTTGCGAAAGAAATAGGCAAATTGGTAGGTTTCTGTGATGCAATAGCATGTGAGCAAGCAGCCAGGCGAACGATGTGAACACGGACCACCGCGACGGACATCAACGGTCCCCCGTTTATTTCCAGGTGCAGTTCCTGGACCAAAGTGAACATCCCTTTCTGCTCGAAGCTTTGGAATGATTCTGCGAGAGCTGGTCAAAAACTTGGGTGCACGTCACAGCAGCCGCCTTTATCAACGTACAACGGTCTCAAGTCCGCAAGCACATGTTGTAGGACTATGTCTGACATCCATTCAATATGTCGTTCGTCAAGGTAAAGCTGTGGATCCATTTGTCAAGCTGATCTGTGAGGCCTAAGATTACTGACAAACAGTGGAAGAACAGTATTCGTGGATATGCGTAGATAGTACGCGTTTCTTGGCCCAAAGGTCATCGTCGTATAGTAGAGTGGAATTGACGTAAGTTCAAGGAGGCTCCATCGGCAACTTACAATTGATGCTGTTAGTGGCGTGACTCGACCTTTACGTAGATTAACTCAGAGTCAAAGGCCCATCGGAAAGACTATGTTCACAACAATATTGTGGTTTGCGACAAAAAAAAGTACTAGTACATAAGAGTTTGTCGAACAAGATTTTTGTACGATGTTCTTAAAACTATTTATACGTCGTTAACATCGACGTCAGGACCAGAGATGATGACCTTGATGACGCCCTTGCCGTCGTCACTCTTCCCGTTACGGGTGGTTTGGAATGCAAGATAAGACTCCTCGAATGGGAAACTGACGTGGATAATGGATCGTGTCAACGTAAGACGGATGGATCACACAAAAACTGACCGATGAGAAACCAGGGGTTTTAAATTTACCTTGCCTTGCGCAACTAGAGCGATGGCCAGTGGATAGTCTCCAGGCTAAAATCGATCAGTTTTCAGAAAAACGCTGCAGGACCAATGAACGAACGCCGTAGCGGAATGATCCCTTCATAACGAGCTCTTTGGAGAGCACGACACTCATGTCAATAGTGATGTTGCACTGGCCCATGCCGACCTGGGGGAATGATCCATAAATAAGTTGATCGGCTTTCTACTCCAGAACTCACCTGCACGTAGGTCCCTCCTGTTTTCACGATACGCGTGCCAGTCTGAATGGAAACCTCGGCACCAGATGCATCGACGACAAGATCGATAGCGGTAGGGCCACGCTCTGCGATGCCAAGTTGTTGTTTCAGCACCGCTGCTGAGCGCTTTGAGTATTCCATCCGACTTTCATCTTGTTCCAGTGTAGGAGGCAGGTATATGTCCGTAGCAGCGTATGATTTCGCAAAATCAAGACGGCCCGGTACAATGTCGACTGCAATGATGCGAGAAGCTCCAAGGGCTTTTGCGACAGCCATACAGAGAATCCCAACAGGACCGCAGCCAAAGATAGCGATTGATTGGTTTGCCTTGAGGCCTCCAAGTTTCGACACTGCGTGGACAGCAACAGACAACGGCTCCATCTTAGGTGGGTAAAGTGAATCACAGAACGCATTCTATCTGCATGAATCCTCACCATCGCACCATCTTCAAGGGTAAGGTGAGGGGGGAGAGAATACACGAGATCTGCGGGAACAGCATAATAGCGGCCGAGCGTGCCATCATAGGGGGGAGTGGCGGCAAATTTGACGTCAGGACATAACTTTGGGAATGAGAGCATGAATAGTCAGCAATATCACCACAAATATGATAGTGACCTGATATCTGCCCTCCTTGCAAGCTTCGCACGTTCTACACGTAGCACCAGGCTCGATGGCAACCCGATCACCTTGCTTGAGGTGAGTTATGGCAGATCCGACTTGAAGAATTGAAGATCAGTATCTGTGAGCACCGTTCGACGATCAAGAAGATACCCTTAGAAACGACGCCAGATGACTCGTGGCCAAGTACCTGAAAAGTAACAAACTCAGCGCAAGCACAAATTTTGTATTATGGAACGACGAACCATGTCAGAGCCAGGTTGAAGTACATAGTCCCCGATTCTTCCGTGCACAAGGTAATGGATCTGGGTTGAAGAGTGAGATGCGATCATAAACATAATGATAACACGAGGATTACATCAGATCCACAGATGCCTGTGGATTCGAGTTGCCACTGATCAGGCCAACGGAGATTGTGTAAGAGCTAACGACCACACCTGTTTTTTTCACTTCCACAAGGACGTCATGAGCACCGACTGGCTTGGTAATTAGCGCCTGTTTATAGATGCGAGTCTTAAACTCACTTGCTGGGATTGGTCGTGACTTGAACTCTGTATGCTGGATCTTATCCAGAACGAAGGATTTATTGTCGAGGGTGGCCATGTTGGATGATTAGGGGATCACAGGAAGAAGGGAAGATCGGTCATTAATCGCAGACTCGTTGACTATATCTGTATGGCACGGGGCAAACGGACCGAGTGCGTCCTGATTGCCCATAGGCGCTGTCCGGTGACGAGTTAAACTGAAGCTATAATTTAGAGGAGCATTTACATAATCAAAAGGAGGTATTTCCCATTTCCGGATGTGCTGAATGGTAGCTCACAAGGCATACAGCCATTCTCACGAGCGCATCTTGGCGGGATAGCCTTGCACAGTAGCCGCGCGCAATGTTGGTGGAAACCCACAGCATGAGAGAAAGAATGATTCGACGGGGCAGCAACTTCATACGAGTTCCTGGAGATTATCACACGTTCGAAACGAACAATGATGATTTAATGATGCCGTCCAACCAGACGTACCCAGGGTTCCGCAGCATGAGATTCGAGCCCCATACGGAGAAGTAAAGTCTCCCGTGTATGTGCTCTAGCTGTTTCAAATCGATGGCGGAACAATGACGAGAAAGTGCAGAATGTGTTTAGATCGTGTAGTAGCCAATCAGTTGGTGCGAACGCAAGGACACATGGATGAGACCATTCACATGAACATGAGACAGCCAGTAGCGCCGATTAGATCACGATTGATAACCGTAACTCAGGGCAGGTCCATCAAACATCTCAAAATCACGCCTACGCGGTATCCATTTCAATTCACTCTTTCTTTCCTCTTTATTCACCCACTCATCCAACATGGTGTCGTCCAGTGTCCTTGGATTTCCCCGCATCGGTGATACCTCTTCTCGATTGCACTTTATCTCTGTTGACGCGACCCCTATCAGGTGCAAACCGTGAAGTTAAGAAGGCCGTCGAGGCCTATTGGGCCGGCAAGACCCCCGCAGCCGACCTCCAAAATGTTGCTGCTGACGTTCGAAAGACAAGCTGGACCAGTCTCAAGGAACGCAAGGTCGACTTGATTCCAAGGTTTCCTCTTCGCCTCCTTGATTGAGATGTACATGCTTATTTCCGGTCAGCGGTGAATTCACACTCTATGATCACGTCTTGGATCATTCCGTGGCTTTCAACGTTATCCCTAAGCGCTATGTCGGACTCGGTCTGTCTGATCTCGATGTATTTTTTGCGATGGGTCGTGGTCGTCAAGCCGACGGTGTTGATGTTCCCGCTTGCGAAATGAAGAAGTGGTTAGTAACTCATTAAGTCATCTTGTTGCTACTATTCCTTACCACCCTTGTAGGTTCGACTCCAACTACCACTATGTTGTCCCGGAGCTCTCCGAGGAGACTGACTTCAAGTTGTTGTACAACAAAGCACTTCAGGAGTATAACGAAGCTAAGGGACTGGGAATTGATACTCGTCCGGTGGTTTTGGGACCAATTTCGTACCTCGTCCTCGGAAAGGCTGCCAAGGAAGCGTCTGCTAACTTCGAGCCCATCTCTTTGCTTCCAAAGATCTTGCCCCTCTACAAGCAATTGTTGTCGGAGCTTAAGGCTGCTGGCGTTAGCTCGGTCCAGGTTGACGAACCAGTTCTCGTTCTCGATAAGGCCGCGAATCTCAGCAGTCACTATGCCACCGCATATGCTGAACTGGTTCCGGCAGCTCCCAAGATCATCCTGACCACATACTTCGCCCGTCTGGACTCCAACCTAAACTTTATTGCCAAGCTGCCCGTCGCTGGTCTTCACATCGACCTGACTCGTGCCCCCGGACAGCTTGATGGTGTCTTGGCAGCAATCAAATCTACCCAGATTACTCTGTCTCTGGGTGTCGTTTCCGGCAGAAACATATGGAAGGCCGACTTCACCACCGCCATCCAACAGGCTCAGAGGGCCATTGCCAAACTTGGCCAAGATCGCGTCATTATTGCGACATCGTCTTCTCTTCTGCATACTCCCGTGACCTTGGCGAACGAAAACAAGTTGACTGAGCAACAGAAGGACTGGTTCTCTTTTGCGTTAGAAAAAGCTTCGGAAGTCGCGACCATCGCTGCCGTCCTTTCCGGTTCACAGGATCCACAAGTAGCGTCTGCCCTAGTGGCGAACATCGTTTCAATCGGTAGACGTCGTGAATTCGAACGTACCTCCGATGACGCTGTCCGTGCCCGTGTTGCCTCCATCACACCCGAGATGTATGACCGCAAGAGTCCATTCGTCACGCGCAATGCGGTTCAGGCCAAGGCGCTCAAATTGCCCAAGTTCCCTACGACTACCATAGGCTCTTTCCCTGTGAGTGCTTTATCTTCCGTTATTGACCGACGCCTGTCTGACAACTTCCCCGAAGCAAACCAAGGAAATCCGTAATGCTCGCGCCAAGCTTGGCAAGGGCGAGATCTCGGATGCAGAGTATGACACATTTATCGCAAAGGAGATAGAACTGGTCGTCCGCTTCCAGGAGAAGGTTGGGCTGGACCTCCTCGTTCACGGTGAACCGGAGAGGAACGACATGGTTCAATACTTCGGTGAACGATTAAGTGGTTTTGTCTTCACCCAGAATGGATGGGTCCAGTCTTACGGTTCTCGGTAAGTAGCCTGCTTGCCTCATCGATTTGATCTGATCGATTTCTCCCAGCTATGTTCGACCCCCGATCATTGTCTCCGACGTCAGCCGCCCCAAACCCATGACCGTGAGATGGAGTAGCTACGCACAGAGCATTACCGACCGCCCCATGAAGGGTATGCTCACTGGTCCAGTGACAATTTTGAATTGGTCATTCCCTCGCGAAGACGTGCCTCGCAAGCTGCAATCTCAGCAGTTGGCGTTAGCACTTCGCGACGAAGTCGTTGATCTCGAGGCTGCTGGCATTGCTGCTATCCAAGTCGATGAACCGGCCATCCGTGAGGGCGTAAGTTGAATTCGCAGGATAAGCACGGGAATCATCTAACATCTATTCCAGTTGCCTCTGCGTGCCGCTGACTGGGACGAATACCTGGAATGGGCTGTCAACACCTTCAAGCTCTCCACAGCGGGTGTTCGTGATGAAACTCAGACCCACTCCCACTTCTGCTATTCCGACTTTGGCGATATCTTCACATCCATCAAGCGCCTCGATGCCGATGTGATTTCTATCGAGTTCTCCAAAAGCGACATGAAATTGTTGCAAACCTTCAAGGAGTACGGTTACTCCAATCAGATCGGTCCCGGTGTCTATGATATCCACTCTCCCCGGGTTCCTAGCGAACAGGAGATTAGGGATCGTCTCCAGGCAACCCTCTCCATCATTCCTGATCATTTGACATTTGTCAACCCAGACTGTGGTCTGAAGACACGTGGTTGGAAAGAGACTGAAGGTATGCTATTCCATTCGTTTGTATGTTGGAATAGGCTCAACATTCTTCACAGCTTCCTTGAGTAACCTGGTCGCTGCTGCTCGTTGGGCTCGTCAGAATGCTTGAACGCCCCGTCATTGCGCTTCAACAGCGCCCGCGAAGTGGTTAATTTATCAAGGCCGTCGCGCAGGCTTTGTGTTTGACCTTGGGTAGTTGTGTTGCGATCATTCATGTCCGGTCCGATGAGAGCATCAGGAGGACAGTGCAGTTCAATGCTGCTTTGTGGGCCCGCCAGGTGTCTCTTCGGTTTGGAGGCAGGAACTTGACCTGGTTTGCGTAGTAGTCGGATTTCAACAATCCCCGATTGTTTATGATGTAGCTTACGTAGTGTCAATGCGAGCATATATCAGCGAGTGTCATGGACAAGGTTAGCGAGCGATAAATATCAAGAGATTCTGAGTGAGGACAACGACTACTACGCCAGAACTCCTCCAGGAATGAACGGTGCTTATAATAATATGCAGATCAATGTAGCAATGCGGGATAATTATAGAATGCTGTCGAACAAACAAGTAAACGAATAAGTAACGCCATCACCGAATACTGTTCATTGTCCTTTTGGGATGCTACAATGCACGAGCAAGTTGACCGTGTAATTGAGCACGACAGTGGCGTTTTCATGGCGCTCTTCCCTGATGACGACCGTGTTGTCACTGGCGAGGAAAGCCAATAAGTTAGTGATCGTTATCCAATTCGTCATACATAGTCGAGCCTTGCGTATCCGATAAGGGGCCGCCCGACGCATGATGCTCTCCCTCCTAAAGAAACTCTTGAGTGAGGGCAAGTGAAGGGAAGACAAAACCTTACACTCGGGAATGATATACTATGGGCCTCGTTCTTTCCACGATAGAACACACCAAACAATCGTGGTCGACTCTGTTGACGTTTGCCACCGAGTTCTGGTACCCTTGCGCCTACGGGTTCCGGCTCATCCGTGAGCGTTGACATGAGTACGTTGTCACCAAGAGTGAGGGTGCTAGGAGCATCCCCACTTGAAGACGATCTTCGTTGGACCCGTATCGTGGCGTCTGTGGTGATTTTCTTTCCTCGAAGAATAACCTTCTTGGACAGTGGACGGGAGTCGCTCTGCGAAGTATTTTTGGAAGGAATTAGCTTCGTCTTCGAAAAGAGTTCACGAGCCACTGGAAGGACTGGGACGAGCGGTTGATGGAAGGCCATGCGGACCCAGCCTTTCCAGGTGAGATCGCTGGGTAAGAATTGGTCAACCAGTTCCTCGAACTATGACGGATGAGTAAACCATCGTGCTGAACAGAAAAAGATTCGTACACTCCATGTCTGATTACGGAACTCTAGTGTATGAGTACGGATTCGTGCATCACGGCACTCGAAAGATTCCGCCTTCATCATGCTCAGCAGAAGTTCGATACTGGTTGACGAGTTGAGCCAAATCCAATCAAATCCACATGTTACCAACCTCGATATTTTCACTAGAATGAAGGTTTTCTGAGATGAGCGAGTCTTCATTTCTACAGCGTCGTCCTTTCCAGGCGGATCTTCACGAGTGGCCTTCTTGATGCTCCAGGAATCTTCGTTGACATCTAAATCTGATGTTCCTGCTTGGAGGAAGGACGTTTCCACAGGTGTTTTCGTGGATTCAGCGGCTGCACTACGTAAGTCGGTAAATGATCGAGATGGTCCTAATCTCTTCAGATTTGGCGCAAGCCTGCTTGAGTCTAGCGAGATGCGCGATTTGTGTGTCAATACACAGGACTCGAGGGAAGATCTTGGAGGAGGAAGCTCCAAAGGACGGTGCGATTCAGAGAGATAATCAACCACACGCTCCATGTCGTCCAGATTCCTCCCGCGCCGAGCAGGCCAGACATATTCCATAATACGCTGGCCAAGGCGTGCATCGAGCTGCAGACGGATCGGATGGAAGTCGAGTTGGAACTTCTCATAAATTGTAATACCGCCAACAGGAGCAAGCACCGTCCAATCGGCGTCGAGGAAAAGGTCTCTCTGTTCATGTAATGAGACTCATTCAAAATGTTCGAGAACGGAAAGTACCTTGTAAAGTGGGTGATTGGAGGGTTCCTCGTACTTTGAGACAATTTCTGTCCAAACTGCATTTGGTGACCCATCGAAAGCCTGCAGGTCACCAACCGTCAAGCGATTGGCCGTAGAACTGTCCTGTTTGCTCAACCATGAGAAGTCTATATTGCGCATAGCAAGTTTCGCGAGCAGATCCCGATCATCGTCCAGCATCCTCCAGGAAATCTCTGATGAAGAGGCCTGTAGAAGAAGAGCAGATTTATGGTCTGAATGACCATCTGTCCTGCTCTGAGCCAAGCGAATCGCGTCAAAAATCAGATTGAGCTCTTCTACTAGCAGGAAGATGTGAGCTTTGAGTTTGAGAACCTGTAACTTTGTCTGGGCATGGTTATCCTGCACTTGGCGACCGACATCGTCATGTGTCTCGAGCATGCTCCTGAGCCGACTCTGGAGGTTGGACACCACACTGGCGGCAGATCTCAAATCTGTGAAGTCATACGCAAAAAGGAGAGTTTCCAACTTTTCCAGTCGTGCTTTATGCGCGACATCTGAAAAGAGGATCAGATGTGTGATGATGTTGGAGATAAACTGGAAATGTCGATCGTTGGCTGATACCGTGAAGCGCGGAACGTGAACCTGCACCAAGTCCTGGGTTACAAAGAGTCAGATATATGAAAGAGATTCACGGTGAATACTCAACGGTGTCATTCTGCAGATGTGCCTGCCTTCCTCTGTGGGAGCGCTCTGATTTCGGGGGAGCCGCAGAAGCGACGTTGTTACGAAGTCGGAGTCGATTAAACCGGTCATATAGGCAGTTGGCGTTGGTTTGAGGAACAATACGATCAAAGGAGTCGCTCTCGCAACGGTAATCAAGTAGCACTTCCAAAGGAACTGAGCCACTGTCGTATGTATCCGAATCAGCAGGACAGAAAGTTTGCAGACCATCCAATGACACGTAATTCCTTTTACAATTCGAGGATAAGTTAAACTCCCTTCGTAAGAAAGTGTCGTACCTGTGCATGATATGTCCACTAACAGGATCTTCCAAATTGGACGCATCCATTATCTTGAATGTCTGCAACTTTGCCTGAATTGCGGCAAGGATTACGACCGATTCCATATCAACGTCGGGTGCCGGATCAGTGCTGCGCAAAATGATCTGGGGTTTTAGCAGAAGGCAGAAATGCCTCTTGCGAAGAACAACGCCCTCTTCCCATCCCTCTAAGGGATTTACGTCGGCTGGGTCGGAATTGACGGCCGTCTGGATGTCTACTGACGTGCTACCCCGTCCTCCAGTCAACATCCTGCGCAAGGCAGAGGCGGCCGCCTGTGCCGCACCACTCGGGGCCTTAGATTTTTCAGGCTGATCAGCTGCTTGTAGTATGGCTTCGGCTTGATCTCGGATGAATTTGACAGCACTTTCGGTCCCAATCAGAGCAGAGAAGATGTACAGCTACAATCACCTACCGAGTTGCCATATGATACTCATACCCGCGACGGGCTTTGGAACAGTTGTAGTATCGCGTCAAAACCTATTGACAAGATAAGATCTCGCATACCAGAATGGGAACGAGAAACCTTACATCGCGGACAGCATTACACATGAATAGATTTGGAGAATGCACTTGATAGACATTCTCAAAGTCGGCCCACTCGTTGGCGGAGACCATTTCAGCTGGCATATAATAACTCTCGACATTACTCTTGCGTACACCCTCCGGACACTGGTCCACCGCTTTCAGGTGGTTAACGTAATCTCGGAGAAGGGTGACCATTTTATCCAAAGGATATTGTCTCTGAGAAATAAATCAATACATATTTCACCCTTTCGACTGTTAGAGTGCACCTGTACAAGCCGGGGCGACTTTACTTCCTCCTCGGCCATATGATGTAACGCGAGAATACGCTCTTCTGCAAGGGAAATTTCTACTTGTGGAACAGCTAGAGCAAAAAAAAGTAAAAGTAAAAGAAATCAGAGCTAGATAGATATTGAAGGACGAAGGTCTTACAGGGCTCACTCCCAAGCAAACATGTGTGAGTATTCTCATCACCGAATTTACTGTTTTCCACTTGAATTTCGGTGACACGCGAGTTTTTCTTGAGATAGGTAAGCTTTGGGCAGGAAAGCACAGGGAATAATTGGATTTCTGGAAGATTGTGTGCAGGCGACCAATCTGTTTCGACCCAATCGTCGCTATTCAGCCATGATGGAGGAATCTGCGGACTTGAGGAGGCCTGGTCCTTGAAGCTGTCGTTATGGCTGGCGGACAGAGGCACTGACTGTTTGAGTGGCTCAGGGAAAACAGCCACCATAGCACGAAGGTCGATACTTTTGAGAACGACTTCAGCGGTGCAGAATGGTCTATGTCGCACCACCCGAATGCTGTCAGGGACTTTACCCGGCGCGATTGTCTCCTGGTCCCTTTGATGCATGTCCGCCTGGAAGTGGCTGACCTTGGCTTTCAGGCCCACAACAGTCGTGGTCCCATCCTCCCATGATTCTCTGCTGTCGTCGACGTACACATGAGTTATGAACAGCTCCGGCACTGAAATCCGGTATTTGAGCGTTGCCACGTGGCGTGCAAACTTGGGTGACGGTGCCCTCCGCGGGTAAAGGGACCCCTGTCTAATGGGCAAGGATAGCCCACTGTCGAATAGTCCCCACCATGACCAAAAACTGGCGAATGCCTTCGGAGTGAGGTGAAAGCTACTCGATTGGGAATCAGGGTGGGTCAATTCTTGTCGGAGAGCTGAGGTCACTGAAAATGACAAGTGGATGAAGTTCGACCGGAAACCATGATAAGAATCATGATCAACCTGCGTGCGCTCGTTAGACCAGTAGGCGAAATATGTAGAAAATTAAAACACACCTGATGATCAGAAGACTCCACTTTGACCAGCTGCACACTATAATGTGGCCGGAAATGGAAAAACCGACATCCACGATCGAAAGGAGAGCCTGTGCACCTACTACACTCCAGCCCATTGCACGTGCGTTCAAACATAGCCCCCACGCCAAAACGAACGCCAGAGCACAAGTTGGCACATAACTTAACCCAGTCATTTCGTGCAACAATGCGTCCCTGTGTATAGATGCCCTCGCAGCCAGTCGCCGACTCGAACCTGAAGAAGAGTGAAATGCATATCAAAATAAAATAGAAATAACTCACCTAGGTATAATTATGGACATGGAATCGCTGTAAACCTGTACGATCTCCCGATCTCTGTTTCGAGAGCCGATATTGATCTGTGGTTTACCTTGCCAACAGAGGGCAAAACCTGCGCCATCATTGTCTAGTATATACGGATCGCGATTACCTGAAAGTATGTAAACTCTTGTGTGCGATTGTTTTTTCACAATGCCTGCCTACCTTTGATGTACAAACGAACTTCTTCTTTGAACGAAATTTCAGCTGTCCAGTGGAATATCAATCTCAACTAAGGAATTCGTAAGTCAAATTATTCTATGACGGATAATATTCTTACCTTGTCCCAGAAGCCAATATGTGGAGATGGATCTCGAGCTTCCGGAGTCAAGCTATCTAGAACCCGAACAACATCATGGATCGCTGGACTGTAGCTAACTCCCCAGGCGAATGCGGTTGTCTGGTCCGTGAGGACCGATACAGTTGGCCGAGCGTATGTCTTCACCGGCATGAGGGTCTTCGGGACGCGAACTACGAGCGGGGGTGTATCAGAAAATCCGTCTTCAAGACCAACCATAGGGCAGGAGATCCAGTCAACCGACTGGGGGGGTCCTATTTCCTCGGCGATGACAAGATTGGAATCAAAGACAAGTGAGGGAGACCCGCCATCACCAGAACGTGGAGGAATATAAAGCAGTGGCAATGGATAGTCACGAAGTGAAACCTGAAGAGCCGTGAGGGAGATATGTAAGTGCATAGGTATAAGCAGGGAGTAGCACGTCTCATGGGGAAGTCCGTTCCCTTGTTCATGCAGAAAGGAGGCCAAATGTTTGGGAGGGAAGGTAGGACGCTGGAGATGCAGACGAAGTCCTGAAATGGTAATTCGGAGCAGTGGAGGAATTCGCAAAGTTTTGGCGGGCTTGACGAGCTCTGGAGCTTTCGTAGGACGTTTTAATGGTATTGCACCATGAAGTTCGCGATAAACTAATTCCTCTTGAGCCATTCGTTCCCGAAGGTGTTGGCGGTGCCTTGTTGTCCAGTCCAGACTGTGTGCGAGATTCAAACGTTGACGGGCGTCTTGAATGGAGACTGAATGTTCTCCGCCAAACTGATAGTCTGTGTTCGCAGCTGAGGTATCGTCTACCGCTGAATGCCCCGACCTGACCACCATCACCTTTGCGTCGAAAGCTTCTTCCCGGTGAAGCCTGGCTCTTGCTGCAGAGAGACCAACCCGGAAGTTGAGCCCCAACTGACTCTCAAAGGGATCATCTGCAGCCTCAAAGCAGACCATCCGACAACTGAAGGTGACATCGGGCACAAGTTTCGCGGACTCGGCCTCGGGAGGGGGGATGGGAGTGAATTTAGTGTTTTGGACCACGTGGACCAGATGTTTGATTGCCTTGATGGTGACTACAATAGCAAGCTGAAGTTCAGCAAAAACATAACTAGAAGGGATGCGAAAGCGTAAGCTGTCACTCTCAACTAGAACAGGACCTGTAAGGGATGGAGAAAGCGATAAGGTGCATCTGTGTAAACGACCAAGTTCCTCCCAAGTTTTCCCTGGTACTTTGACGTCCGAATATCGTTGATTGACTGGAACCCATACAAGCAACGAATTAACGGAACAGCGAGCGTCTTGAGGGGTCAGGGTCACGTTAAGATAGTTGACCCGCGCGACCGCACTTTCCTCCATAAGCCGGAAACGCGCTCGAATGGCTTTAACTGAGCCGTGGATGTTCATTATAGGGGAATGCGTAGAATATGGCAGTGACTCTGGGACTCTCGATGAGGTTGCGCACTGCCGAAGAGTTTGAACTGTTTGTAATGCAAGTAGAGTTGAGTATATTAGACCAAGTTCGAAGTGCGTCAGTACGTCGTCGACACTGAATGTCATATCGCAAGCCGGTCCTGCGGAACCCGTCGGGGATTTCGCAGTAAATTTGACGTCCACGTTCATATCTTTGATTGAGAGAAGTAGCTTAGTGTGCAGGAGAGGACTATCTCTCTCCGTGATCCGTGGGTCATCCACTGAGAATTGGTCTGCGGCTGCAGAGCGCACTGTCGTGTTCCACAAGATGAGGTTTCCGGCGACCGCGTTCATCCCTGGAGTTTCGGAAACCCTCTGTAGCAGGACAGCATGGCTGAGTTTATCGGCAGGCAGAGATAATTTGGCCCTATTTTGAGAGCATTGCGGAGAATGTGGAAGAGCGTGCTTCTGCTCTGTGTTGACAGAAAAATACCGCAGAGAAAAACCAGTGCTGAATGCGATTCCGCGAGTGATATCCTTGTCCGCGTTGGGATTGATATCAGAGCCCGTAATGAACAGTACGAACCGCGCAACAGAAATCGACAAAGCACAGCCCAGAGGTGATGTTGACGGCGAAGGGGAAGTCCTCGCCTTTGAGGAAGGCCAAGAAACAGAAAGCAATGACAGAACAAAACTCAGAACTCTGAGCCTTTCAGGGTGCCATAACTCCACCATCCCAGCTTCCGTGCAACACTCGAAGTCCACGAATACCGTGTGAGTGTCCAATGTGGCGTACACATATTGTTCGTCATCATTCGCCTCTCCGAGTCCCGTTAACGTCCCGTTGGCTTCCACGGCTTCCAGGGAAAATAAAGTTCCACTGCTCGTGCACTCCAAGCCCCACCTAGACATGCGTCGGGTAGCTGCGTTTGAAGAATGTGTGCGTAGTCGCAAGAAGAGTGGGTACAGAAAGAGGGTGAAAGGGCATGTCATGCGGAAAGGGAGGTTTCCGTCCGGTGAGAGATGACGAGTCGGAGTTACCCCTATATGGAAGTCGGAGGAAGAAGAAAAAACCACCCCTTCAGTTTCCAGTTCTACCGAGTACGGCTCCTCGACCCCAGGAACGTCAGCACATGAGATGCGTGCAGAAACGGGTCCCACCGTTACACTAGCAGCAAATCGAGGAACTGGCGAAATAACATTTGGCAACACGGACGAGGACCACCCACTTGACACATTCTCAGGAGAGCCAGGCTCCAAAATTAGACTGAATAGCATGTCATGACGGTCCGCAAAGGATATGGAAGCAATCTGGACCTCAAGGAATACACACGGTAGATTGGCACCGCTGCGAGAGGAAGGATCAAAAGGTAGCATTGACGGCCAATCCAACAGTGCAGCGTCGATTGAGACAGAACTTATGGTTAGAATAGGAGGATTGGATCGGGTTACTCCACTCTGTCTGTGTAAGAAAACGCTCTGAAGGTTTAGGCGAAACAGGAATGCCTGGGATGTGGTAGACGATTCATTTCCTAGCCAAGCACGGTGGGCGGTGTTCACCGTTTCATTTCTGGGTTCGCAAGAGAAGGTCACTGCTTTGAAGATAAGGTTGTACTTGTGGTGACCAATTTTCCGCGAAATCGTAACGGAGTCTAGATCAAGATGTGCAGCTATGATCAGCTCGAGAGGCTTTACACTAGCCATTCAGCACACATGCTGGGATGAACGTCGAGGTACATACCTTCGTATTCCGCTTCTTCCTCTTTGCAACGACTGGAGCACGAAAATCCGAGGCTAAGGAAGACTTGGCAATGTCAATATGTTTCCACTGAGAACCACATAAATACTGACCGCACTAAAGGGACTCTTCAACCATGGGGAGGAAATGGTGTTGAGAGAGCTGGGAGGTGGAACAGGGACGCTCTCGGTCACATTCCTAAAGTGCGATAACCAACGCTGAAGGTTGTCGGCATCCATATCAATGGCTCCGACTTTGACTCGACATTGAACGCTGCGTGGTTCGACCGTGCCGTCCCTTGGGCTAAAGCGGGCGGAACCACTGAAACCAAACGGCTCGGGGGTGTGCAATATAGTCCCGGTTTCCGACAGGCCTGAAATCTTAGGTTAAGTGATCACTCGAGTAAGCTTTCCGTTGAACATACCTATCTGAACCGGATCATCTGACGGAATGAATCCGTGAATCCGTTGTACCGCTAGATCGTATGAGACCGAGGCGGTCGTTCGCCCTAATGTATCGTTCCAGGTGCGGGTCCAAGCACGTCGGAACCCGTTAGAAAGACGCGACTTCCATGCACCCATTGCAAGGGCTCGTGCGCTCAATGCCTGGTTGTGTGAAGGAGCATCGTCTCGGATTGGCGGAATCTGTGGACTCTGAGCGAAGAAGACATGACCCTTGAACGCGACATCCTGTACAACGAATTGAACCCTAGGAAAGCCGACGTATGAGACAATAGCTCGGTCGATGTCTATTTGGACGGTTTCCGTAAGTCTTGGGATGAAACGAATGACTTGTTGAAGTGCTGCATGTACGACAAGGCGAATGATAGGCCGAACTACAGGATCCAATATGACGTATAGCCGTGATAACACAGACCATAAGTAGAGCGCCAGAGGAGATGGTGAGAGGTCTGCAAATGTGAGTCCACGCCTATGAGTAGCACGTGGGGGAGGTGGACGCGGGGCAGGGGGAGGTTCAATCTCTAATTTGAAACCCTCAATCCTGAAAGAGAGTCTTCTGGGACCGTCATCTGTGGAAGAACGGTAGGAATATACGAAACGATCGATTCGCCAGGTCCAGGTGCCTTTCCGAAAGTATAGACCGCGAATGGAACGCAAGCTGACGCTGCGAACACGAATGTGGCTGGAGAAGCGCATAAGGACTGAGGGTGCGAGGTAAACTCGGGCGATGTATAAGAAGAAGAGCGCGCTGAGAGGCCAGCAGGCAAGCAAGATCCAGGAGGACGTGCTCGTGGGCCATTTGAACAAGAGGGCCAAGCCAAGACTAGCGAAAAGTAACCACGAGCGGAGCTGGACAGATGGCATTTCCAGACGAAGCGCGTGGTGATCAATAAGCCACGGCGAGGCAAGGAGTGAACGTCAATGTCAACGTGCAAGTCGGAGAGTGGCAGACGCGTTCTCATTCCGTCATGACACGTGATCTTTAACGAGAAAGCCATTGTACATAGTGCAATACGGCATATCATAGTACGTAGCTATTCAAAACACCATCTGATGAGGGTATTGGCCCTTCGTGAGACCGAAACTAGCCTTCAGGTACTTGGCCAGGTTCTCCTGCTTTTGGACAGCCGCAATGACAACCTTATCAACCTCCTTCTGGTCCGCTGACTTGGCTTCTGGGAAGGGCTCTTTTGGCTTTGGCTTGCCCTCCTCGAAGAACTCTGCCTCTGCAGAAGTAGCACCCTTCACAGCAGCCTTGGCAAAGTATGCGTCGTTGATCTTAGGGTCAACCTGCCGCGATGAACAAATCAACGCATTGATGCGACTGCTTGCTGACAAGTTGCAATGACACTCACCTCAAAGCCTCCCAGGTCAACCTTCGTCGATGTAGCAATAACATACGCTTGATTCACCCTCCGTAGAGGAACACCATTGACCTTATAAGGCCCTGTCACCAACAACAAACCACTGTCCAACTGCTTCAAAAACACCACTCGCTTCCCCCTGAAACGGCCAGCAAGCAGGATAAGGATAGAGCCTGGAACGATGGTGGGGCGAAGGTGAGTAGGTTTAGGCGATTTGCGACTTTTCTTCGGTTGACGAATGTCCTCCGCAGGGTAGTAGCGGGGTGCCTTCGACGTGGGTACGAGACGAGTGCCACCATTCTTCTCCCCGCCGACCTGAACCTCTTTTGTTGTGGGAGCTTCAGGCTCAGATGTTTTGAGTTTCTTCAAACTACGGCGAGCACTGGCCTGGGGGGAGCGGGAGGAAACCCCGGGTACGATTTGTTTGCGGGCCATCTGAAGATACAAATGTCAGTAAGGGGAGCGCCGATACATCCAAGGTGCCAACGAGACATCCAACGGAAGATATCCCTCCACCGGATTAACGGAGATCGACAAACATGTTACCATGTAACTGTCTCGTTGGCAGGACAAATCTAACTCACTGGTCGTTAGTCTTGAGGATTTTGTTGTCGAGAACGTCGATCGCCACGGTGAGTGTATACACCGATGAGATGGTGTGTCGGAGTTCAATCTGTGGGAACTATGCACCCGATATAGCGAGCTCTGTGGTAGCGGTCCGGCTGGTTGGCAGCGACTCTATATACTGGCATCCATACCATCTCATTGATACCCTCCTCTCGACATTATGTCTCTGAATGGGCCGTCGGAAGGTGTGAATAACACTGTTCTGTTCATGGTTCGTTCCATTCAAATCATCAAAAGATCCTCGCGCGGTTGTCTGGTTTGACATCGACAACACCCTCTATTCTGCAAGCACCATGGTATCACATGCAATGGGCGAGCGTATCCACGGTATATTTTCATTCAATAGGATCAGGCCATCTTCTGAATACATCTTAGCGTACTTCGTCTCCCTGGGCTTTGATAAAGAGGCAGCCTCGGAATTGCACCACAGTTACCAAAAGCAGTACGGACTTGCTCTTCGCGGCCTCATGCAGCACCATGCTATTGGTAGGTAATCACACTTAATACCAGGTTGACTTGTGGTGATGGATACCTCACTCCTCAGACCCTCTTGATTTTGATCAGAAGTGTGATGGCGCACTCCCTTTAGAGGAATGTATCCAGCCGAACCCAAAGCTGAGGAAGCTGTTCAAAGACTTGGACAGGGCAAAGGTACGCGTCTGGGCGCTGACCAACGCGTACAAAAACGTATGTCCTGCGAGTTGAACGTTGAAAGTGGGAATGAGTTCTGACAGGTAGGCTAGCATGCCAATCGGGTGCTCAAGATCTTGAACATTCAGGATCAAGTTGAAGGACTCGTTTACTGCGATTATGAGCAACCCAACTTCACTTGCAAGCCAGAACCCGAATTTTTTCGAAATGTTGGTATTCACATAAGCTTTTTTTTTTCCTTGACCGCGAAGTCGACCTACGGTTACCATTTTCACAGGCAATGAAAATCGCCAACATTTCTGATCCCTCAAAATGTCTGTTCATAGACGATAACAAAGACAATGTAATTGCAGCTAAGAAGCTGAAGTGGGGACGGTGTGTACACTTCTACGAGACAGGCTTAGAGGTGGTAGAAGGCGGGAGAAAGAAGACATTGGGTACTAATGGCGACTCGGCTGCAACCATGGAAGGAATTTCAGCGATAAACGATCTAGAGGAACTTATAGTGATATGGCCCGACATTTTTACAGCTGATGCATGAATACCCTGCAATTTGTACAGTAGAACATGTAAAGAACGATAGTCATCAAAACAGCATGACAGCCACGACTTGCGATGCCTCATTCACTTCTAATATTACCCCGTCGTAGCCATATAATCCTGTGTAATCATGAGACAAGGCGCTCGATGATAAGAAGTGATCTTACTTGAGATCGCACTTTGCAATGTAATGTTATCCTCGTATTCAGTACGATCATGTACCATCGATGGTGGAGGATCTCTCGGGCTGAGAAAGTGACTGATCGCCTCGAACTGAAGCATCTAAGGAACTAGAAGTCAAAGAGAAGTCGGAAAGCTCACCTTGTCAGTGAAGCGCATCCTCGGAGGTGAATCTAACCTAATTGAATACCGCTCTAGACAAGTGTAATGATTACTAACCATCTTCATCATCCTCTGGTTTGCCCTCTATTTCCCATGGACAGCGTTTATACTGTTGGAACAAAGGAGATCCGGGCTGAAAAAAAGCCCAACTTAGCTTGAGCAAACAGCTGTCCAAAGTTCATTGCTCACTACGTTAGAGTGTAGTATGATCTTGCGCACCAGGTGCGTTTGACCGGAAATTAAGAAGTCGATTCCATGACTGAAATAATTATAAAAGTCTAATGACCATTACGAGAGACCGTACATCGAGAACATGGGACTCACAATCGGTGCTCGAGCTCTCGTCTTCTAGATGCGGGTTGGGCGAATGAATTGCCATTCGTTCGTCATCTTTGTAATATATTCTTGACGGCGTTCCCAGATCGATATTGAGATCCTGTGCGTTTGTTTCACCCAGACGGATATGGAGAGACAAGGCAGAGGGACCAGAAGGGCCATAAAAGTGGAGAACAATGCCGTTGTTGACCTGTGCATGCAGGATGGAAAAAACAAGCAGATATGACCCATTGCTCTTACCTTGACAATAGCTCGGGAAATATCCCCATACATCACGGGGCAAGGAGTGACCTCGTCGAGAGGATCACGCCCCCCATCCTGCGCATCCTTCTGCGTAACGATGATACGTTTCACTTCCTTCGATCTATTATCTGAGACCGCATGCGACGAGGTACCTTTGAGACCTTCACTGATGGCATCATCGTCAAAACTAAACCAGACGCCAGGATACCTCAGTTCGTCTCCCGGATACGTTGGCCCAAAGGTCCGACTAATTTGGATCTTGAGCAGTGGCTCATCTCCGGAACAGATGATGGAATCTTTGTATCGCAGTACCATTGGTGGATGAGAATCCCTTGGCTTCCTGAGGGAAATCATGTGCAGTCGCTGATGATACGCGGAGAAAAGGAGATCAAAGTAGGGACGCAGATGGAGTATTATTGGGGATGTGGACGCATTCTCCGGGTCGAACTTGACCTCTACTTGAGGGTACAGATGCTGGATCGTTCGTAGGGTGGATATGACTGACCAGAGGGACGAGCCTAGTAGGGGCACGTCGCATATCAGTGGCATGTATCAAGGTGGTCACAAACCTAGTTCAAACATCCCTATGCCTGATCCCGGTCTTATGTCGAGGTCCAGAGCGGGAAGCATGATAAACGTTGCGTGTTCGAATGAATGTTGAGCCAGCGTCGGTCATTAGCTGGACTTGCCCCAATTCAGCTCATTCACGTCAGGTGACTGGCGCAAACACGCGAGTCTTCCCACTTTATGCTGGTACTTACATCATGGCAAATATGCGTCAGCGGACCATAATCAAGGTTTGATGCTCCCTACAACGTATGTTCCAGAACGTTCAGGTCAGCTTTACTAGGTCTTTCGCAAGTACAGTCACTCGCTTGGGCCAGATGCCTTGCAATTCCTAGAGGAAATCCTTGATCATCACGAAATCGCGGATGAAGAAATCGAGTTTTCCGTCGAGACAATCGCAAGGGAGTACAACAAACAGGATGGTGAGCTGTCTGGCTTTATGTCAGCTGCATCTCTCAGTGTCTTGTCCAGACGCCTCCATGAAAGTATCTCTACCTATCCTCCAGAGAGTATACGAAGCGCTTCAAGACCAAGGCTCTGGTGATCCTACTGAAACAGAACTGCTTGACCCTGAAAGTCATCTATATGTAATTGATGCTTTTGAAATGCCTGCTTGGAACTGGTCACACGAACGAGGAACTTTCGAAAGGTACGCCTTTCCCAATGACCTGCCTTCTCACCATAATGTCCAAAGATCCTCGGTCCCGCCAACCATGTCTGGCACAGCAGAGTCACGCATCGCTTCAGCGCGCAACAGGCTTCATATAATTAAGCAGAGCATACTACGCAACGAACA
This sequence comes from Leccinellum albellum, assembly GCA_038090015.1. NCBI lineage: Eukaryota > Fungi > Basidiomycota > Agaricomycetes > Boletales > Boletaceae > Leccinellum > Leccinellum albellum. The sequence goes on from JBBPLX010000013.1 coordinate 24,675, forward strand.
CTTTTCACCTTCCACGTTACCCTCTCGCGATCGGGAACATCTCGTTACGGTATGGTCAAGGCGGCGATATCAGGAGAGATATATTCCCACAAATCTTGAGACAGTTGAAATCGACAAAACAGCTTCTAGGCAGAGCTGGGGAGAGGTTCTTGCTCCTTGGCATGCTCGCGCACAATATGGAAGGGAAATTATGTCTCGAAGATGCTGAAGGAAATGTCGTGTTGGACGTGTCCAAGCTGGTAGGATTACCAATGTTATCGTGAAGCTGGAGGTATTTAACTTAACCAAGGACGATCCTGGCGAGGGATTGTACACTGAGGGTTGTATTGCTCTCGTAGAGGGCGAATATACGCAAGATGGCACCCTGGAAGTGATTGCTATGGGTCAACCCCCCTGCGAAGATCGTGAGACTGCTCGGTGAGTGGTTTTCTGAAAGGACGTGGCAGCTACTTACTCTTGTAGTTCGATATATGGTCACATAGACTTTCTCGGGAAGGGCTCAACTACCCTACTGGAGGATGTGCGTCTATTTTTCTCGTTGAAACTCGTAGCTAACCTGCATCCAGTCAAATTATGCCCGCCGTATTCGGGAGGAACTTTCGGATGTCTACTTCTTTTTCCTGTCTGACGTTTGGCTGGATAATCCCAGAACCTTTGTTGGGCTTCAAAAAATGTTTGACAATTGCATCGAGAACAATTTCATACCCAATGTTATTGTCATGTGCGGTAACTTTACCAGCCGATCAATCATCCAAGGGAGCGGGCAAGATATTCAACGATACCAAGGCATGCTGTGTATTAATTTATGGCGCATCCAAAACTGACAGTCATGACAGAAAATTTTGATTCACTTGCTCAACTCATTGCCTCCTACCCTCAGATCACTCGCACAGCTCACTTTGTCTTTGTTCCTGGTCCACTTGATCTGACAAGTAACGTGACTTTGCCACGGAGACCAATTCTTTCATCCTTCACGTCCCAGCTCAAGGCGAAAGTTCCAAAGGTACACTTTGCGAGCAACCCTTGTCGCTTGAAATTTTTTGCACAGGAGATTGTGATTTTCCGCGAAGATACCATGGCGAGGATGTTGCGAAATACCTTGGAGGTGAAGCCAAATGTCACAGGAGAAGATTTGAGGAGATATGTATGCGAAAGCCATCCGATCTTACTCTCGGTTCATGCTGAGCAGACACTCCATAGCTCGTGCAGACGATATTAGACCAAAGTCATCTCATCCCCTTGACGAATCAAGTCCAACCGACGTTGTGTGATTATGACCACACGTTACGTCTGTATCCGTTGCCAACAGCCGTAAGATACTGAGTTACTATCCTGAATACCAGACGTTGAACTACATCCTTCCGAAGGTCGTCCTGGCCGACAAATACGAAAAGTACAAGTTGACGTATTCTGGTTGTCATGTGTTCAATCCGGGGAGCTTCCTCTCAAAGTCGATTGCGTTTTCGACTTACAGCCCAGCAGAGACTAGCTCTGAGGAAGGAATAATTGATGTGGATACGGAGGACTAGAGCGTGTAACCTTGATTGCAATGTTGTATGTACAAGTAACGTCTCGTGACGCGACAATAATTTGGTTGATGTTGGCACGCCATGCTACCCACCGCGGCTGCGTCCTTGGCAAAGCGTATGGTCGACAGCCTCAGCTTGGCCTCTCCCTGTACGAGTCTCGAAGGACATTTGTCAGCTTAGACGTCCTCAAGGATGGTTTTCTCGACCTTGCAACAGCCCTTCCACTTCCTCCGTCCTGGCCTGCGTACTCCACAACCATAATCCTTTGTACTGTGCTCACTCGACTCGTATTAACCGTTCCATTCTCAGTATGGGTAAGATTTTGCTCACTGAAATCTATCCAACTCTCTGCTGATGTCACGAAGTCCAAGCGAAGGCAGTGGAGGGCGGAAGAAGAGGCTCTACCTCGACTACAGTCCGAAGTACCAGGGATCGCGAAAAGGGTACTCGAACGTATGCAAAAGGACAAGGTACGAGGTACGAAGGAGGAACTACAAGCAGCCCACCGTGCCAGAATGAAAGAAGCCGTACGGTCCTGTCGTTCTGTCCCATGGATGCGAACTGAACTCGTTCCGTCAGGTTGCGACGCGCCGGAAAGAGCTGTTCGCGGAACATCGTTGTCAACCAGTGACGACGATGGCTATACCTCCCCTCACGCAGTTGCCCGTCTTCGTTGGGGGCTCTGTCGTGCTCGCACACATATCGCAGCATCCCACACCACTCGACTCCGAATCCTTCCTCACTCTCTCCACGCTTGTGCATCCTGACCCTACTGCGGCCTTGCCGATCGCTCTTGGTTTCATTACGTTGGCCAACGTGGAGAGTTCTAGATGGTTCATGACGGACCAGCAACGCGAACGCGAGGTCAAAGTGCAAAAGTGGAAGGAGGAGAAAATCGCAAAAGGCGAGACGGTGATCCAGCCCCAGAAGATTATCAAGTCTGCTCTCAGATTAGTTTCTGTCGGGCGAATCCTCGTGGCAGCGATGGTCCCTGGGGTACGTTCGTCATCTTTTGATTATCGCTTGGGCTTATCGGCTTTACAGAGCGTCGTCTTGTATTGGTTAACGTCTGCGGCATTTGGGCTCATCCAAACGTGGTTGTTCGATTACTGGGAGCTGCAAAGAAAGAGAAGACTGGCTGTGCTAGCTTCTTCCACTCAGTCGTCTACACCACCATCATCATCTTTGTCGCCAGTGTCCTCTAGTGCGATCCGTCGGCCGCGCAAAAAGTAGTTCCTTTGGTAAGTGGCGCTTTGTTTAGACTATAAATGAAGACAACAAGTGGTTCGAGGGCACCCTTTGTCTCTCCTGTGAGAGCGTGGTGCCCGATGAATGTGTCTTGATCTAATCTGATACCTTACTTCTGCGCAACCGGGGCTTTTGAGCTGACCATTCGATATCTAGAATGCTGGTGATGATGTTATAGTGGATGACCATTGCAGCTGTAGTACTGTACATAGAGTATTGCTGGTAATACCACCCCCATCTTGTTTGCACAGCCACTAGCACCGTCATGATCAACTACATCTTGCTCGTATCGCGACAAGGCTCGTTCTGTTGTTCTCCGAAAAGACGACGAACGTTGATTTACTAAGCATTTGATCAGGGAAAGTACGTCTCGCGAAATGGTTCACGACGACGGCCCCGAAAGTCAAGGCCAAGATCGTCAAGGACGTCACCCAGCTGGTGTTGGCTCGGCGCACGCGCATGTGTAACTTTCTAGAGTACAAGGGTGAGCGACGTCGAATCGCCTCCTTGCATCGTCTTCGTGAGCTGACGGTTCGGACGCAGATACCAAGGTCGTCTACCGGAGATACGCCTCGTTGTTCTTCGTCTGCGGGATCAGCTCCAGCGACAACGAACTCATCACGCTAGAGATCATCCATCGTTACGTGGAGGTCTTGGACAGATACTTTGGAAATGTACGTCGTCCTTGACCTTTCTTTTGCCTGTTTCGTGCTGGGTTCGAGACCAGGATGCCCTTCTAGGTGTGCGAGCTGGATCTGTAAGTTGGCATGTGGATGGTTTATGGCGCGAGACGTTTGACGAGGGTTCCTTGCAGCATCTTCAACTTCCAAAAGGCGTATGCGGTAGGCGTCCCGTGTATCATATAGGAGGCTCACGCGACCTGCGGTATAGATCCTGGACGAACTGATCATAGCCGGGGAAATGCAAGAGTCCTCGAAGAAATCTGTCCTGCGTGTGGTTCGTTCCTTGGCAATATTGGTCGCCGACGCCCGTTCACCTATCATTTCCTCACAGGTCACGCAGTCAGACGGCGTAGAGGACCAGGAGAACAGTGAGGACATCATGGGACGTTTAGCGTCACGCACCGGTTAGATGCCCCTTCCTCTACTTCCTTTTGTGCTTTATCACAAACATGTCTTGTTAAGCACCCCTGGTTCGTTGAAACCTGATCTGAACATTTCATGGACGCAAATACAGTAAGCCTCTATGTAGCACAGTCATCAATGGTTGATTGAATGCATTACAGTCAACAACAATGACGATGAGGTCACGTATGGGCTAGTAGTATATATATGTAGTCCACAGCGTGGATGATGACAGGTTACGAGTCTAGTGTTGTCTTGGTTCTTGTTTTGTTTAGAATATACCATCGTACGAGATCAAGTGTCGCAACAGAGTCTTCTAACGAAGAATGGCCCGTGGAACCGTCTCCAGTTTGGATCGATTTTCCAAGGTGTTCCTTTACGCTGACGGAACCCGCAATTAGCAAATGCTGCAAATGCAATACGAAATATCACAGACAGATCTCTCAAGGACCGCCTATATGGTGGTCCGGCTCGATGAGGAAATAGGATTGCAGTATCAACACATCGAAGGTGCAGCATACGCAGCGTCTTAAGGTCATTTTCTAGGGCGTGTCCAATAATTATTGTCTCAGAATTAATGAATGCGTCGAGGGACTGTCGTATTAAAGGAAGTGTCAGCGACGCCTTTTGATGGTCCTCCTTCGTGATGCCGGAAAATCGGGTGTTGTAATCTCTGAAAAGACATTAGGTCAGAACTGAAGTATTTCAGTGGAGATACTGACATTGCCTCGACTCCGTCATCCATACGGACCAATTCGTCAAAAATTTCGGATCCTGCACCATCGACGACTGAGACGCGGGCTACGCGCATGCCACCTGTGGTGTAGATCATCTCGCAGTCAAGGGCAACGACATCGAAGGCGGTGTCGACGGCCTTTTCATCACTGCGGGATCGTGTTGGGGAGAATGGGTGACGGAGATGGAGATTGTTTGGATCAGATTCATAAAAGACGTGAGATCCTCTTGAACAGCCATCCTCGCTTGTGGTCTTTGAGCAGCATGAGTATATGCGTAGTTTCTCGCCTTGAGAAACGTTTGGACGGGAAACAAAAACGAAATACGTTCTGATACACACCGTTGATCGTTCTGCTGAATGGTTTACCCCAGTGATATGTGCACTCGTCGTGGGTAGGGGTGGGGGTAACCTTGTAAGACTGATCACAACGCTCACACTTTATGGTGTGTCCGACTAGATGTGGCTCTGATCCACCATCGCCATGGGGTACTTCGGTTAGGTAACCCCACTCTTTCATGGTATCTGTGGACATGACGAGATGAGAGAGGAGAGAACGAGTGAGTTGGAGTTGATCGAGTTGTTTACGCGCTTCCAAGCGAGCTGCGATGTCCTCTTCTGTACCGACGGAAGGATGGGTGATTGATGTGGGGATGGCGCGTTTTTTTATGGCAGCGATCGAATTTATGACTGCCTGGGAATAGAGATCAGAGAGGGAGGGAGGGAGGAGTGTGGGCGCGCACATTGCGATAAGTGAGCTTTGTCGAATTCTTGTATACCTGTTCTTCTTGGCGAAGGGAATGCTCTGAGGCGAGGGTGGGATTAGAAGGCAAGAGGTGTTCGTACAAAACGACAAAGTGGTCATAGAGGCTCCTGAGCAAGGCCTGTTGGGAATCAGATCAGAGGTGGTGGCAGTGGGGGAGGGACAAACGCAAACCTGGCGGACGGGTAAGGGCACATGGGACTGCGCGGCATTGACTCTGAGGACGGGTGCACCAGTCTGCGGGTGTGGCGGGTGAGAGGGTGTCGGCGAGTAAGACGCACGTGACGCACAGATGAGTGGGCCTGGGCAGGAAGAGGAACTGACTTTGGGATTGTTGCTGTTCTGACACGCTGTGCAGGGGGCTCTGAGTGGGAGGCGGTGGAGAGTTCGCGCGGTCTTTTTGCGGGGACGGTGCGCGGTGGAGCAGAGGGCGTCGGGGCGGGGACGGGGACGGGAGCGTCGGGAATAGCGATGAGGGGAGCGGTTGGGGGGTTGGGAGCGTGTGAGAAGGGGCAAGCTGAGCAGTCAGACGAGCGGGGACACGAAAAGGAGTGAAACAGGCCGAGCGAGGAGAACATGACCGAAGGATCAAAGTATGGCTTAGTCATGCATAATGTGATTTACCAGGGGCGCTAAGCTCATTGCCTTGTATCAAAGGTACCGCAACGATGAGCGCTCTCCGACGTGCACAGTCTCGGCATGCGCTACTTCGCATCGAGTGCGTTCCTTTCATCAGATTTATAAACCTAAATCCATTCTTGGCCCTGGCAGGACTGACCCTACCCATCACCTCACTGGCCCGTTTTCTACGCAGACGTACGTTACCCCTTCTTTTTTCTCCCACTTTTTTAAACTCACCCCGTCCCAGTCCCCTCGGTTCAAGTTTCTCTCCACTCACGCCCCTTATGAATCATGCCCTCCCCAAGCCGGACTTTTGGTCTGACCTCGTGTCCGCACAATGGGTCGTTAATCCAGGTATGTATTTCACCGTCCCGTCCAAGGCCCTCCAAACTCATACACGCCCAGCCTCCTCGCTCAAACTCCTCCTCGTACCCCTCATCCTCTATATCAATTGGGAGGTTCTTACCCCCTTCGTCGCACCGGGTCTCCTAAACCCCTTTAGACCCTTTCTCTTCATTTCGCACCGCGCCCCCTCCTCTCCTGACTCCCACATCCGCTACCAAAAGGGTTACTTAGATCTCGTCTTTCTTGCATATTATATCGTCTTTTTCTCCTTTGTTCGTCAGGTCATCACCGTCAACATATGTCATCCTATAGCCCGTTATTTCGGTATAAGACGCTCCGCAAAACTCAATAGATTCGGTGAACAGGGGTATGCTCTTGTCTATTTCACCGTCATGGGTGCTTGGGGTTTCGTCAGTGTCCTCTCCCATACTCTGCCCTCACTTTCTGACTTCTTGCCTCGACAGTATATCATGTCTCGACTGCCCACATACTGGTACGACAGCCAACACTTTTGGCGAGGTCATTCCTACCCTTCCTCCCGGTTTCCTGTCTTTTGACGTACCTCTTGTAGGTTATCCTTTCTGGGATATGATACCTGACTTGAAGCGATACTACTTGATGCAGTTTGCTTACTGGTGTCAGCAGCTCGTCGTTCTTTTGCTTGGTCTCGAAAAGCCCCGCAAGGACTACAGCGAGCTCGTCGCTCACCATTTAGTCACTCTTTGGCTCATCGGGTACATTCCTCGCTTCATTCTCATCCTTCACTGCTCATCTCACCTCACAGTTGGAGCTACCTCGTCAGCATGACCCCCCTTGGTAATGCGGTTTTCGTGAGCATGGATATTCCGGACGCTTTTCTTGCAGTACGTTTTCCTTTTTTAATTCCTCGCCTTCTCCCATCTTATCGCCGGCGATAGTTGTCCAAGATTTTCAACTACTTGCAATTTACTCGCTTGAAATTGATTTCTTTCCTGGTCTTCCTTGGCATGTGGACGTCAGTCTTTCTCCTTTATTGTGTCTCTCGGTTCGACTTTCAACCGCGTTCTGCGACAGATATTTCCGGCACTACCTGAACATCAGGATGCTCTGGTCGGTGTGGCACGAGTTCGAACTAGTTCCGTGAGTATTGTCGCTGTATTGGTTTCATGCCACCTCTCATCCAAAATAGCGTGGCAAACCGTGTGTGGGCACCCAAGAGAGGAGTCTGGCTCGTTTGGTGGATGAAGTACCAGATGTTTATTCCCCTTTCCCTGCTCCAGATTCTCAATCTCTTCTGGTATTACTTCATCTGGCGCATCGCTCTCAGGTCCGTTATGCTATACCGTTGTGCTACATCTTTTGATATAAGCTTTCTAGGTCCTTGAAACCTGCCACGATGACGGACGATAGATCAGACGACGAGGACGACGAGGATGCTGACGGCGATGCCAACAAGGAAAAGGAAGACTGAACATGTTTTCTTATAATACAAATATCTGATCACGGTACATTTTCTTCCTCTATATACCCATCGTAGATCAGAATGACGAACATGCTTAAAATCAAACATCGAGATCCATCTCGGACATTACCAATCGCCCGAGTTCTCTGCAACGTCGGACGGAGTCGTGTCAATGATCGGTCCGAACACACCTTCTTGGTCTTCATCGGAAAGTCCTTCATCCTCTTCCCAAGCATCGAAGTTCACTTTGACTCCCGCACTCTGCTGTGGTGCTGCGGTGCCCGTGCGATTAGGCCAGCGTTTCTCTCGTTGCATGTCAATGGGGTCTCCAGATGCCATCGACTGAAGAGCTAGCATCGTGTACTATTAGACGCGTCAGCCATGGCATCCCACCGACGAAGATGCACGTACATGCGCATCGTTGCCAGCGTTGTGGAGATATGTCGTGCTGATTTGAAGGTGTCTACAAATGCGCTCTAGCGATCGGCGATTGCCGCCCGCTTCGCCCTCGAGGGCAGCAAAGAGGTCAGAGGTATCGATCACAAAGATACCGTCCTGTGGGGGTACTTCTGGCAGCATAAACGCCAAGTTGGGCAACTCGACGTCCACAGAATTGGACTTGAGGTACCTATTGTTCGCGTTGAACGCATGCGTCGGCGAGCGACGAGCAACATACATACTTGATATCCTGGTTATTGTCGTGGAAGATCAAAAAGAGCGGACCGGCAGAACGAAGTTCAGCGACGAGGGCTTGGATGCGTTTCTTAAATGTCGCCTTGTTGACTTCTTCGCTCGTGCCGAATGTGTAAAACTAGGACGCGGATGCGAGGCGGACATGAACGGGATAAAAAAGGAACCCACGTCTCTGTGATCGGGCACGAACGTGTTGGTGTAATACTTGTGCTCCTTGACGATAAGATGGCCACGTTCGTCGATCTGCTCGTCGTCCTCCCAATAGACGGTGCTCCAGCCAAACTCGGTAAGGAGGGTGTGATCCCTGTCCCACGCCTCAAAGTCGAGGGCACACCACACGCCGCATTTCTTGGACCAAAAGGCGCGCACGCGCTCGAATATATCGCGGCGCGCATTGAGAGTCGGATCAACGCCCTTGAGGCGTTTGTTGTTTTTATCGATTTGCTGTGGGTGCGATCGTGATCAGAAAGGGCATGAGATGGCGAACTCGAGAAGCGAACTCGCCCTGAGGGCCTTTTTGAGTTCCTCCCTGGTAGCGAAGCGGACGGGGGATACGTGTCTGAGACTGGATTCGGTGAGGAGACAGTCGGAGTAGGGTAGCGGGACGGGATGCTGGGTGAACTGCATGGCGTGCAGCCAGTACCGGATGTACTCGACCTGGGCAGAGGAAAAGAGGAGGCGCGTCTCAAAGTTCTGGAGGGTGCCGGTGTAGAGCTCGATGCCCTCTATGCCGTCCCTGTGGAGAGGGTGGTCAGGGTGTACGAGGGCGTCCTGTGCGAGGATGGCCCTGACGGGACCGCGATCGAGGGGATCGGGGAGTGCCTGATGCCTGCACTGTTGTGTAAGATACTCTGACCGGCTATATGAGCAGACGTGAGCGCACCATTCGAAGACGATGTCGGTGTAGCGGTAGTAGCCAGTGATGACAGGGGACACCATTAGACCCTGCCACTGCCACCATCGCGGAGAGCCCATTATAAGTACGCATCACGTGAGTGGTTGTGTATCATAACCTGACCTTGATGGCTCAGACCGTGCAGAAGCGTCAACGTCCACAGCCAGACGACGAACCCTCCTCATCGCGTGCAAAACGCGGCAGACCAGCCACCGCCAGGAAAAGCACCGGCGGTCTTCCTCCCGTCGCGTCCTCCTCCCGCGACAAACGCCGTAAGTCCATCAAGCCTGGACGCGCCTAACCACACCTAACCGCGTCGCTCCCAGGCCAATCAGACGCGGACGCAGACCAGCCACCCGGCCAACGCAAGAAACGGCGTTACCGACCTGGCACCCTCGCCCTCCGTGAGATTCGCAAGTACCAACGTAGTACCGACCTCCTCCTCCGCAGACTCCCATTTTCTCGCGTTGTGCGTTCCACGTTTTCCCCGCTTGCTCCCTATCACGCTCACGTCCCGCGTACAACGTGCAGGTTCGCGAGATCGCGTTGGACATGATGACCGACACCAATTATCAAATGGGTGACACTGGTTTGCGCTGGCAGAGCTCTGCCATATTGGCATTGCAAGAGGCCACCGAGGCTTTCCTCGTTCATTTATTTGAAGACGCGTGCGTAGCGTTTGCGCTTCCTTCTTTTCATCCCTCCTGACGCGTCTCTCAAGAAATCTTTGTGCCATACACGCCAAACGCGTCACCATCATGCAGCGCGATATACAACTAGCTCGAAGAATACGTGGTCCATGGGGCGGCCTCGGCTGATATTTTTATCTGCATTCCGCCATGTACCTTCCGAATTTGTCACGACTACTTTGGAGTCTAATGTCCACTTCCATGCACGAAAGCCCCGCCGGGACCACAAGAATGCATTTTACATTGTAGTAATAGATCTGAGCAAGGCGAGTATGTCGACAAGCAAAATGTAAAGCCCAATAAAAATTGCATGAGAAGAAAAACGTGTTGCATCAATATCGGTCCCAACACAACTGCAAAATGCAAGGAGCCACGGCGTAATCGTCCAGACAGTAAAGAAAACCCTGTGTCAACCGGTGAGAATTAAATTAGCAAACATCCATAGTGTATATCAACGTGATGTGTAATTGTCTTTGTGCATGATATGACGATTTAATTCCGAGGGTATCAAATGAGTGTGTCCAAAGGAGGGGAATTCACTGCAAATAGTGAAAATGCAAGGTGTTTGTACCACGAGCAACAGATGCAATCTTCTATGATGCAGCAGCACGCCGACGTGCATGCACAGATGGGCTCGAGGGATAAACACTGGATACAGGTCTCAACGTCGATTTTCTTGACGGGCTCTGCTCAGGGGAAAGCCAACTTGATCGCTGGCGGTTATCATGCGACGGAGAGACACGCATGGGCACGGACGTTGTGCTACCCCGAACATCGTTGGAACTTGCTGATCGAGAGTCTCCACGTGTCCTCGCCACCCAAGCCTCGTCACTGGAACGTCTCTGATGGGACCCGGACGATGGGCTCGAGGTGCGACTGGCGGTATTAACCCCTTCAGAGCTGTAATTCCTGGGGAGCGAGGTCGAACTTTGAAGAGGGGACTGCTGTCCGATCGATCCGGTATACGAACGTGAACGAACGCCAAACTGATTCATCATAAATGGGGCGGTCGGAGGAAGCAAAGGCATGTCCACTCCGTAAAACGGAACGCCGTTGACACCCGGAATACCAGGCATATGAGGGATTGGCGCCATGGCGGGAACCATCGGGGGGTTCGTCCACGCATATGGGTTGAACGAGGCCCGGGGATTGTATGGCGGGTAAAGCAACATCCCTTTTGTGGAGTCTGCAATTGCGGACATGCGTCTGCTGATGTGTTTTCCATCGCGTCCCCTGACATCCTCTGACGACGCAGTGTGGGTCGAGTACACAGAGGGCGGTCGTGAGAGGCTGTATTGGCTTCTAGGCGTGGCTAGGACAGAGCTCGAAGGCGAACCCTCGTAGGGCGATACAGGCGAGAAAACTAACTCCGGCGTATGCTTGTGCGCGCCACGAGGCGAAGCGAGCATCGAGTCTCGGGATCCAGAGCGAGCGCGGTCAGCAACCCGTGGAGACAATGATGTGGACTCGAGAGGACGGCCAGCACGGGAAGCCTCACGGCGTGCTCGCGTGGCTTGAAGTTCCTCCATGTAGGTGCGCTCGCGTTCCTCAGCCTGCTGTCTCGCCAACTCCCTAGATCTTCTCAGCTTGTCCATCTCTATCTTCTCGACCTCCTGACGAACACGATCTTCCTCACGGAGGACACGCGAGACGGTCGTCTGTTGGGGGGGTTTCAAGGGCTCATGTAAGGAGACAAGCGGCTGGGCGGGGATATGTCGCGGGGCAACGGGCCTTTGGGGAGGATTCTCTGGTGGCGGTGCGGTTGCTCTGCGATTCATCATGGGATGCTGTGCTGCTCGTTCGCGACGTGCCCGCTCTTCTCGGAGAAAGCGGGCCTTCTGTTCCTTGTTCTTCCGGATGCGAAGGACGTGGCCCAACGGTATCTGATCGTCCTTGCCGTCATCATCTGCAAACCGGACTCCGCGTTTCGGAACGGGATCGCTCGTCACTGCAGATCCGGTCGAAGTCATCGGGACATCAACTTGTTGCGTGCGCGACGGCTCCTCGGCCCTGGCCCCCGGGGAAAGGCTGACCTTTGGTGGCGGAGACGGTTTGGCGGATGAATCTTTGAACCGCGTCAGGTCGGGCAGGGGAGAGAGCGGCGCCGGTTCCGGTTCTTTCAATCGCGTTCCAGGAGAATCGAGATCTGCAGGGCGAAAGACTGAGTCTATGTGATCACAATGCAAGGAACGTGCTCACTCAAAGTCAAAGACGGCAGCGAGAAATCCAAGTCAGGGTCGAATGAGATATCTGCCTCCGCTTCCTCGCCACTCTCCGGCAGCGTACCAGCCAGAAGCTCAAGTGACTCAGAAAACTCCAACGCAGCAACCCCGAAATGAGACCCTGGAATTCCAGTGCAATAGATTTCACCCGAGTCGGAGCAAGTCCAGAGCTGAAACCTGTCCTCGAAGCAGGAACGCGAAACCCAGTTCTCGAGGCCGCTGCTATGAAAGCGCACAGAATCAGCCGAGGGGAAGACGTCGTCCTGAGAGTGGCAATGGGGATGAGTTCGTGGTTTCAGCATGATGGGTTTCAATGCGAGAGGAATGATTGATGATTCCGCGGTGGGCGATAGACAGTCTAGCCGGGCTAGCAGCGACTTTTTGTGCAATTCGGATTCAAGCGTCTCACGACGGCGGAGGCGTCGGAAATTATGGCACGAGCGAGGGAAAGAGATGCCTTCTAACGACTGGAGCAATGGGGGGAAGGTGAAGTCGTGTACGAGGCTGTTCATGATCATAGCATGCGCATGTGTGCGAGCAGCGGCTCTCTGTTGAGGGGAATACGACAGGTTGTCAGCGTCGTCGGGGTCACCGTACAGGTCATCGGACTGTTCGGAAATATTGTCTGCATTGGTGGAAGGGAGTTGCAGAGTGCGAAGGACACTCTGGGATTTCCACGGAGGGTGGTGTTCTTCGGGATGATCCCCGACTGGGACATTCTTTCCCCCTAACCATGACTTCCAACTGCCCTTCTTGCTCGGTATGCGTGGGAGACCGTCATCGTCGGGTGTACGGATGGTGGTTGAGCCACTGGAAGAGGATGAGGAGGAGTTGGTGAGGTCGGTCGCAGCGAGGGGGGGCGGTGACGGAGGGTCTATGGAGGAGAGGTGTTTTCTGGAGAAAGAATGAAATACCCTCGACTTTTTCTGGATGAGACGGGGGCGGGTGTCGTCTTGTGGGGGAGAAGGTGCATCGGACTTGTCACCGCGCCTGGAGGCACTGAAGACGGATGCGAATCTGCGCATCGGGTGGTAGTGGAGGAGAAAGGAGCGATGTAGACGTTACGGTGATGGTGTTAGAGCATTACAAATGAGACTGACATGGGCCTACTACCGAGTTACTTAACCGGGAGCCGTGACGGACGACGACAAAGACGACAACGAGGTTAACACTCGCGACTCAGCACAACCGACTCCGTGTGAAGCCATTTCATTCTAAACCACATTCAGTTCCATATTTACCACCGCATCTGGATCTCCCAGCCACCTCTCCTCCACGCCCTTAATGTCCCTCTTGTTCGCCCCGTTCGCGTCGCTTGTCTTGCCACCACCGCAATAGTCCTCGCTCATACCGCTCCACCATGCTGCACAAATAGTCAGAGTGGATCCCCGCCCACCGCGCACACCTATCGACAACTATTTGTAGGTCTTCAGGGATGCTTCCCAGCACATCTTTAGCGTCGTAGATCGTGTACATTTCACCCGGCGCGAGGACACCGATCTCACAACTTTCCCTCGGTGCTGTGAGACCTCGTCCCCTCAGACGGCGATGCTTGCCTTGCACTGGGTCAACTGTCGTATTCGCCAGGGGAAAGTAGTTACCAATAACACGGTGTTGATCTGCGATCTAAATCAGCAGCACGTTTGTCCCGGATCTGGCGAAAAGAACGGACCGCCTTCGGTATTGGGGTGCAGCAACACCCGTTGACAGAAGTCAATATACTCGTCGAGCGCTGGATCGTCCAAATCGGCTACGGACCTGCGTCGTCGAGTGTGAGCACAGCACAGAAATAAACAACAGCGTCATGCTATGACAAACAAGGATGACATCCGTGTGCAACGACTCTCCGCTTGATCCGCTTCTTTGACAGCTGCCAAGAAATTAGTCACACTAGGAAATGCCCACGCGGCTTCTCCCCTGCCAATGGGCTGCCTGCGATGAACTCAGTTGGCAATCCCATAGTATGTGGAAGCATCTACCTTTGTTTCCCATCCAAGCCATACATAAGCTTCAGCACCACTATCGCACTGGCCACAAGCGACACTTCGGGCGGTGCGTTCGCATGCCTCTGATTTTCTGCGTCAGACAGCGTAGCCCATGATGAACCTTGAATGGTCAGTTGCAGGGAAAGCATGGTTCCAACCCTCTTCGTCAATGCATACAGCATCGCTAAAAGAGGACTTCATTGCTGCGTCGCCTTCTATAACGAGTAAACGCACGTGTGCCACAGTAGCATTCTTGCACAACGCGCCAAAGAACCGGAGCTGCGTTGAGCGCCGGGATGACGATGTCAAAAGTGTCATACAATCGGTTCGCCAGACGGGAGGTAAGGCGATGCAAAGACAAAGTTTTTGGCGCGTGCTACACAATGGTTCCGCATTAGCGCAATAATTGATAAACGTCAACTCATACACGAGGAGACAATGCCTGAGCAGCACGTTTGGTGAGGTGGCGTACAAGCGACGACGGGAGGGTGTGAACATGATCCAGGTACGGAATCGAATAGCATTCGATGGCACTGGTCCATGCATCAGCGCCAACTTTGACAAGCCAGAGCTTTTAGCGTGGCTCACCGGATAAAGTCCATGTAAACGACGGGCAGCCGAAGGATCCAGCATGCAAGAACGAGCACTGCGATTGTGTTCATTAGTCGATTTGGACGACTTGGGAACGGATTTTTAGAAGACGTTTGCATGTTGGTTGTAGCACGAGCTGCGTCGCCGCCAGACTCGTCCTCCGACGAACTGACTTCAGAAAATTCTTCCAGGACTGTAATGTCTGGCACAGACATGTCATCTTCGCTTGACGTCGAATTTTCGCCAGGTTCTGCAGAAGTATTCTCATTCTCATTCTCAGATCCCGATCGCTCGCCGTCCCCCCTTCCATTTCCATCAGGTTCATGTTGATACCCTTCCTGCTCTCGCGTATAATGGAAAGGTTCCGCGGGTGGTGGATTCGGGATAAGATTGAGATACAATACCCACAAGTCCCTGCAGATCGCCTTGGGACGATGAATAGATCCACATGCCCTCAAGGACCGACCCACCTCGAATTCCGGTGGCAGATTCCAGAGTGCTATCAATGCCGCGACTTGTTTCCGAAAGAGCAGCTGTAGGCATTGGTAATAGTGGAAGTGGGCTCTATCTCCATGATACACTAAAACGCTCGGTCAACATCTATCATGAGTGGATCGAGGATCGCGCACGTTTCAAGTCTGCTCTGCTTGCCGTTCCTTTCCTCTTCCGACTAACCTTGAGAGTGCGCCTGTTTATCGTATGGGTGTCCACGTTGTCTGCTTCTTCGGATTCATTGATGTAGTTCTGTCATGACAATTATATGCCACGATAGGTCCGAGTCACCATGCTGAGTGCTCACCTGAAGAACGTGACCCTCGCTGCAAGTAACCAGGCCCATGGCATTCTTCCGCCACTTCCTGGACTCACATATCAAACATTTTCTATGGGGTGCCATGCTGTGAGGGTACTCCTAGAAATTCAAGACTCCATGAAACGAGAAAGTTCACTTGGTCATGTGACCTTCACGTCCCAATATCGCATGTGTGCGATGTTTCTTGGGACTCAAATTGTTCCCTCGTGTGCACTTTGGGAGAACTTGACGCCATGAGAACTCTCCTTTTCATTGCCTTCCTGGCAGTACTAGTGACGGTCGCGTTTGCGTGAGAGCTCATTCACTGACTTCATGAATAACTGCTGACATTGAAAGGTGCACAACAGGTGGACAAAGGTAAGTGAGCCAAGAAGCACCTGGCTACTTGTCAGCCATATTCAGACATGTGCTTTAGGAAGACCATGAAATTTTTGACATCGTTGGCGCCCTAGAAGCAGCTGAAGGTGCGTTTTCAAGCGATGTCGGATACTCTCCTCGGGACTAAAAATGGACTGACATGTACAGGAAAAGGGACATCATTTTACTCTTGGCTAGACCTTTCTCCGACGGCCTCCCTTGCGGAGATCAACAAGGCGTACCGAAAGAAAAGCATACAGCTTCAGTCAGTCCGGCCTAGATGCTTTCATCACAAAGTAGCTAATGAATCACAGCCCTGACAAGAATCCGGGTGTCAAGGGTATCCACGAACGATTTGCAAGACTAGGTGTTATTGTCAATATACTGAGAAATACCGAGGGCCGCAAACGGTTGGTGCAGTGGTCTCTAATCCGTTTGCAGCGCGGCTGATGTTCTGAACAAGGTATGACTTTTTCTATAAAAACGGTGTACCAAAATGGAGGGGCACCGGGTACTATTACTCTAGATTTCGCCCAGGATTTGTGGTAGGCACATCAGTTGTGTGGATGTGTGGCTAGCTGAATGGTTATGCCACAGATGGTTTTGGTGTTCTTGGTTGTTTTGACTAGCGGGTTGCAATATCTCGTGCAGAAGATGAACTACGCACGAGACCTAGAAAAGGTGCGCCAGACGATGCGTAACGCAAGGTTGGCAGCGTGGGGACCAAAGCAGGTTCCCCTGGAAGGACGACGGAAGGTAAGCTAACGTCAAGTGCTTGCGTTCCTGATGGTAACTGTATGTGGCGTGTATAAGGTCAAGGTCAACCTTGGTGGAGCGCCACGTATGAACAAAGAGGGCAATATGGTACCGGGTAAGATGATTGACATGGTTGTTGATGGCAACGAAGTCTATATAGTAAGTCGGCCGACACTGCATGGCGGCGGGTTGACAGATATATACACCTGGGCAGTGCGACGGACCGGAACTGCAATTGCTTGATGAGTCCTCCGCGACCGCCCCTGCGATTTCGAGAACGTGGTTTGTGTCCTTGGTCTGGCGACTCGTGGGAAAAAAGGAGCCCGTTGAGGAAATGATGGAAGAAACCGAAGAGGGGAGCGAAGAAGGGAGCGAGTCCAGTGGAAGTGCAGCGGCAATAACGACTCGGAAGACGGGGCGGCCTGCACCGGCTAGCAAGGCTGGCGGGCGACGACGACGAGCAGTACGGCAAAGGTGACGCGGGGAAATAGACGTTTTTTGCAAGTAAATTTCGTTATATTTTTTTAATCGATACTGGCCGGATCAAGTACATGCTCGGCCGAAGAGCCGTGCCGGTATCCCATTCTTATCGACCAATGAGAATTGATGTCAACAAATATCAACAGACCTCATCGCCCCGACTGCTATTAAAGCGCTGCCTCGAAATCGATGTTGTCAGCGCTCTCCCAGATGTCTTCTTCTCCCTACACTTACCGCAACGATCTCCTCGCCCCCTTCCTTGCTCTGCCCCAGGGCGACAAGGTCCAGGCCGAGTGTATGTTTTATATCGTGATTGTCCCCGTTCTTTACTCAAAACCCCGTAGATGTCTGGATCGATGGCGATAGTGGTCTCCGTTCGAAGACTACGGTACGCTTCGTCCCGTCCTGTAATATCTTCTTTGCTAACATTCCTCCTAGACTGTCTCCAAGAAGATCACAGACATTGGTCAGCTGCGCATCTGGGACTTTGATGGTTCCTCTACCAATCAGGCTCCCGGGAATGACTCCGATGTCTATCTTCGCCCTGCTGCGATCTTCAAGGACCCCTTCCGCGGCGGTGACAACATCCTTGTTCTTGCGGAGACTTACAACAGCGACGGCACTCCGAACAGGACCAACCACCGTCACCACGCTGCCAAGGTCATGGAGCTAGCAAAGGACCTCAAACCTTGGTTTGGTCTTGAGCAGGAGTACACCCTCTTCGATGCGGATTCCACCACTCCTTTCGGCTGGCCAAAGGGTGGTTTCCCTGGTCCGCAAGGCCCCTATTACTGCGGTGCAGGTGTGTTGTCTCATGCATTCGCATAATCTTATCTCACCGTTTGTTTAGGCACAGGAAAGGTCTTTGCTCGTGACCTTATCGAGGCTCACTACCGTGCTTGTCTCTATGCCGGTGTGAACATCAGCGGTATCAATGCAGAGGTTATGCCTGCCCAGTGGGAGTTCCAGGTCGGTCCTTGTGAAGGCATCTCCATGGGTGATCATCTTTGGATGGCACGCTACCTCTTGGTCCGCATCGCTGAGCAATGGGGCGTCAAAGTTTCGTTCCACCCCAAGCCTTTGGCAGGCGATTGGAACGGTGCTGGTTGCCACACCAACTACAGCACCCTCGCTATGCGCGAGCCAGGAGGAATGAAGCACATTGATGAGGCGATCGAAAAACTTTCGAAGCGTCATAACGAACACATTGCTGTCTATGGTGAAGACAACGAACTTCGTCTCACAGGCCGTCATGAGACTGGTCACATTGGTGACTTTAGCTCCGGTGTAGCTAATCGTGGTGCATCCATCCGTATTCCGAGGCACGTGGCTGCTCAGGGTTACGGCTACCTGGAGGACCGTCGTCCCGCTTCTAACATTGGTATGTCTGTGCCTGGCTTTCAGATGACTTCGAGTGCCTGACATGTGTTCGGAAAAGATCCCTACCGTGTGACCGGCATCATCGTGGAAACCACCTGCCTGGACAAGTGACGCCGAGGGTCAGTTATCTGTCGTGTAATAAGTATAATATTACGACACATTCGAGATTCGAGAGGTACCGTGAGGCAAAAGGGGTAGTATACCAAGTCGACGTTTTGTCGTTGGATTGGCAGTACTTACATAGAATGAGTCATGTCTGTTGCACTGCTTTCAAAGGACGCGAACAATTAACGAGCGTGACTTTAAGTTAGACATGGACAACAAACTCGCCTTGCCTGATTTTCTCAAGCTGCTGACGAGCAACAATGTCCCCGTCGCAAAGGCGATAGCTGTGGCCAGCAAAATGTCAGCTGTCTTGTCCTTCTGATTGATCGGAGTGTCCCGCTCAACCTAGCCCAGGTTCAAAAAATACAACACCCCTGCTCTGTTAGCCCAGCTCGACAACGCCAAGCTCCAAGTGCTCGGTGTCGAGGATAAACATCTTCGCAACCTCGTTCTCACCGCTGTTCGCAAGACGGGATATGCCAGACCTGCCCGAAGCCTTGAGCCAGAATGTGACAGTCTTGCAGAGACCGTAGCAGGATCCTCGAGCAAGGCCCCCAGCACTGTGCAAACACTGGTATGCTCCTCTTTCTTACGGTCAATGACTTCTTGGCAGCTTACCTCGCGCCGTAGATTACGCCAAAGAAGAAGCGCAAGCGCGATGACGATCTGAACGAATTCCTGCCCGAGGCACCACCGGATGAAGCATCGACGTATGGGAGTATGGATTTTGGCGAAGTATTAGATGAGAAGGTAGGGTCTTTCGAGTGTAGTGTCCACCCGTGCCCACGGACTGATGTGCACGACGAGATCCTGGAGGTAAAGAGTACCGTGGTCAACCGGGCGCCACTCATGACTGTCTGGTCGACGATCGTTGCTGAACGTCTCGGATTCGACAGGGAGGAGGCTTTGAGTATCGGTGGGTCTCGGGTCCGCCTGTTCGTGATTGATTACCACCGAGCGCCCCTTTCGTTGTATAGGATCAGCGTACACGGAGATGAACGCAGTCAGCAAGGGCGTGTCCCTCGGAATCATAGACCAAAGCAGAAAGAAGGAAATCGAACCTATATCGGGGGGACAGCAACCCTATGTGGATTTAATGGGTAGACGGTGAGCCCACAGTGCTCCCCCTCGAACGTTCTGGACCTCATGGTGACTTTCACACAGAATGTGCGTGCACGCCCGGGTCGACTACTCTTTCGCTGATCAGACTTCCGGACAGTCTACTCTATCAGGCTGGATCGTCCAAATGGAGAGCGCTCATCAACGGCTCGCCTGCGACTCCAAGCACCGCGTTTTCATACATCTCCCATGCCTTCCGACAGACCACACCCTATATAGTTGGCGCACTGCGCCTTTTGGCTGAAAGCTATCCACCCCAGGAACTTAGCAGGATCGGCTTCTCACTCTATGCCGATTTTAGACCCACAGTCGACGGATGGGGGAAAAGGGGGAAAGTTCGATGTGATCGTATATTGTCACTGAGGAGAAAGGCAGGGGCAGAAGTGTCGGAGACGGGGGCATCGGATGCCCGGCCTGACGCTCATAAGCCCATTTCAGAATGGTCAGGGGATCCTACGTCAAAAAAGGCACGAACGCTTTCAGTGGACTGCTCCTGACGATGACATGGAACTCGACGAAATGAGACTCAGCAAGCTGCTCTGAGTCGCATGTATTCAAAAGGTACTCGGTGAATATTGAAGGAGGGTACTGGTTTCCTCGGAGTGTAGTAATACTATCTACGTATCTACATCTATGTAACAGGTCGAACCACCAATCTAGGTATCTAGACGCTTGAATGCAACGCACTCATAGTTTTTTAATGACAGCCGCAGTGAACTCCGAGGTCGTCGCAGCACCTAAAGGGTTGAATATGAGCTATCACCGAAGTACGGACGATTCACTCACCACCCATGTCTGCAGTGCGGACTTCGCTTGCATTAATGACATCAAACGTGGCACTCGCGATGCTGTTAGCGATAGTATCGAGGCTGTGGAACAGTTCATCAGACAGCTAAAGGGTAAATTGGCAACGCTTACCCGAGATGTCGAAGCATCATAGTAGCACTGAGAATCATGGCTGCGGGGTTTGCACGATTTGTTCCCATAATATCAGAAGCCACGTGTCTGCATCCAGGCTCGAAAAGAGCGTAATCCTAGATATGCACGTTGAGCGGTGATCTTCGAGAGGAGACTTGCACGTACTGATCCGACGTTACATCCGGGCACGATACCGGGTCCACCGACAAGCGCTGCTCCGATGTTGGATATGATTGCACCGTACAAGTTGGGCATTACCATGACGTCGAATTGATTCGGCTTCGCAACGAGCTGCATGGAGCTAAAAGGAGGATAAGAATTGCACTCGCAACGACACTCGGAGAGTGGCGCACGTATTGTCAATGATCATGTCGTTGGCCTCGATACCCGTAGACTTGTATTCCTCTGCCACTTTACGGAAAGTATTCAGGAACAGCCCGTCGCCCAACTTCATGATATTAGCCTTGTGGATGCAGGTGACTTTCTGCGAATTACAATAGGTTATTGTCCCAAACGGCAGGAAGACTCGCATGTACACACCTTACGGTCGTTCTTGAGGGCAAAGTCAAAAGCAAAGCGAGAGATACGCTCTGCCTTGGCTCTCGTCATGACCTTCAGGCTTTCTACGACACCAGGGTAGCTCTGATGTTCCAACCCCGAGTATTCGCCCTCTGTATTTTCACGTATGATAGCGAAGTCGACGTTGGAGTGACGAGTCGGAAATCCAGGCAAGGACTTGCACAATACCACAGAGGCGTAAATGTCTAGTTGCTGACGCATAGCGACATTCCAGGAAATGTGTCCGGACTGTGAGATGGGGGTGAAAAGGATACCTTGTCGGCGAATCAGTAAACTTTGTGGAATACGAGGTGGGACATGGATAAAGATACCTTTCAAGCCCACACGGTTGCGCTTCAAGCTCTCCATGGCCTGCTTGAAGAGATCCTCGCCTGCGGAGGACATCCCGGATACATTGTATTGCTCCCACTCGATGGGGGCGTTGACATAGTCGAATATCTCCTTGACGGAGTCGGTGACTTCGGCGCCAATACCATCACCGGGGATGAGCGTGACCTGACATGAGGAATCAACAAGACGCGAGGAGAGAAGTAGTAGATAGGCTTACAGTATAGACACCGCCGTATTTCGTTGGAGCCTACGAGAAATGAGCTCATAAGCGAGTATGTATTTATTGCGTGACTCACCCGTTGCGTTACTCTTGGAAATCCGGCAGACAGAGTCGTCGCAGCTCTCTTGGCGCGCTGTGAGTGGACACTTTACAAACAATAAAGAGACACATACCGACTGCTGGAGAATGGGACGCGTTGCCGATGCGAGAGCGTTGCGGAACATGTCAGTGGTTAGGGAAGAAGAAGAACAAGGGAAAATGTCAAGGGAAGATACGGAAGACGGTCATTTCTGGGGGCCGAGCCCTGGTTATATCCTGTTATGGAAATTAACCCCTTGCCAAGCAGGTTCGCTCGCCAGATCGGAGGCGAGTTCGGCTCCCAGAAGATCATAATAAACCAGAACTGGGCCTGCCCCGTTGCACCTCCATTCGTTTCAACCTCCGTTCGTTTTAGTGAACCTCATGAAACACGGTCATTCTCTTGACCTCTCTGAGGTACCCTACGTACATCGACAACGGACCACAAAATTCTACATCATCCTTCTCTTGGTCGTCCTCCCCATCTGGCTCATCACCCCCCTCTCGTGGTCGTTCGTTATATATACCCTCTACAATGCTGGACTATGGCATTACGGGTGGATTGCAAAATTCTACTTCGCCGTCGCCCTTTGCGAGGTGCATACTTTTGAATCCGTTCGACCAGTGTTCTTGTTTGGTTTACCATTCCCACAGGTCTTTTTTAGCATCCATCATTATAATCTCGTTCGGGCCGTTTCAGGACCCCCTCAGAAAGGTCAAAGAAACGTGTCGGACCTTCAGGCTGGTTTTGAACGCGTGTTAAAAACCGGACTCGCCGACTTGACGGTCGATGTAGAGACCCTCGATGTCCAACGTCCTGGCAGTCCGGCCGAGCAACTCGTTCAGCTGCAGCCTGACGATCCTCGCGCCATGGAATTTCGTGAATGCATGAGAGCATGGTACGCACTTACCCGAGCCTCTGCACATCTCCCAGCTGACCACACCCTCAAGGTTTCGAAAGAGCACTTGGTCATCTATTAGCAAGCAAGATTTCTACGCATATCTTTATTGGGTCTTTTACAACAGCGCACTCCCCGCCCCTCACCTACTACCTGATCACCATCGCAAAGTTCTCGACAAGGCCGTTAAGCAGATCGAACATCGTGGAGGGGTAGCCATTTTGGACAATCCTAACTCTGGTGTATCACCCCTGCTGTTAACAATAGACAGACTTAACGTCACTTCGAGACCTTTCGTCTGGTATGCAGCGGTGTTTGCAGCCAACTGGATGTTCAGAAGATGGTTAGAGCGCGCACACGACATACAATTTGGCTGCTATGAGGGCTTGGAGTGAGCTTCGTACTGGCAACGCTCTACAACCGACTAACCGACATTTGTTCAGGTATTGCATCCGTATTCCCGAAGCTTGGGATCCTGTTCGTGGATGCCGGCCTGTCGTTTTCTTTCATGGACTGGGCATTGGTCTGATGCAATACAAATCCGTCATCATTGATCTTCTGCGAAAATTTCCAGATAGGCCCATCCTTATACCCATACAACCTAACGTCAGTCAGGACATTTTTCATTCAGAGTTTTTGAAGCCAATGGAAAGACATGAAATGACCTCTCGTTTATCTGGTCTTCTGAGGGAGTTGGGTTGGGTATCTCCTTCGGAAGATAGTATTCTCTCATCTCCGAATACCCCGTCGCAAGGAATTGTTATTCTTAGTCATTCCAAGTCAGTATTCCTTCTATCGAACTCGCTCGCAGCCTTTGAACCACACCTAAAAGTGGCACCTTCCTCCACGCATGGTCCCTCAAGGCCCATCCAAGAATGGTTGTGCGCTCATGTTTCGTAGATCCAGTCACTTTTTGTTGCTGGGAAGGTGGTGAGTCGACTACTGTTTCATCGGGACATAATGTAAAGCTTTGCATAGACATGTGCTACAATTTCCTGTACAGCCGGTGTTCTACGGTACGATCATCGCGCCTGTGCTACCAGTGGATTAACCCTTTTTCTAGGCCCTGCAATTGTTGATGAGGTACTTCGTAGGAACTGAACTAGGAGTTGCGAACACGCTCCGGCGCCATTTTGACTGGGAGTCAAACTCACTATGGTTTGAAGATATTCCGAATGCCCGCGACCCTCAGAAAACGCTTGTTGTATTGGGAGGTCGGGACGCGATTCTGAACGCTGAAGTGAGTTTTTTTTTCGCAGTGCCGAGATCGAACATATTCTCACTTTTATTTATAGCGCATTAGACGCTATCTTGGTAGTCATGGTGTTCGCGAGGGGATTTACTTCGACCCGAGAGGTACCCATGGCAAACCGTTTATTACTGGGGGGAAAGCACATTCGACGATTATGAAATGGCTGGAACATGCATGAGGTGTTTCCATCGTGGGATGTGGCTGGCGTGGGTAGCTGTGTACTTCCTTTTGAAGGTGAATGATGTGCATACGGATTCGGTGTGCCCGCCCTAAGTAGACGCATACAATCGATGAAAGTATTTGGGGAGCACAAATATGAATCCGTGAGTTCATCGATAACGCACGAGATCGCAGTACGTCGACACAACATATGCAAACTCGCTTCTCCGCTCGGGTATAAAGAACAACCAGTCGCCCTTTTTGGCCTTTGACTTCAACGTCTACCTTCTCATCCATCTTTTATCCTCCATTTGAAACGAAATGCCTCCGCGAGGTGACCCTGGAGCCAGGGGTGGTCGTGGCCGTGGCGGGCCGCGTGGTGGAGGGGCGCGTGGTGGTCCTCCGCGAGGGGGGCCACCAAGTGCAGCTGCACCAGTTAGGGCGTCCTCCTCAGCGGCACCCCCGAGCGGGGCACTCCCAGGTGCTCATGTCCAAGCAGTGGGGGTACGACGATCGGGCTATGGCACCGCTGGCAGACGCATTGAAGTTCTCTCCAACTTCTTCGCCATGGCAGCTCCTGAGAGTAACATCCACCACTATGATGGTGCGCTCCTTTTCCTATCTGTGTTTGATCGATCATCCTGATCAACGCCGCCTCATTACCCGACGGCGGGGGGAACGTCAGTTGGTGAGTCCAGGTCTCCTTACACTCCATTCGCCCGCACTGATCGCCGACGATGCCCACTGTAGTGATTTCCCCCTCCGAGAAAACCTTGCCTGCGAGATTGAACTTGGAGTTAATTGATCATCTGCAAAAGATCGATGCTCCAGATGTCTTCACGCCTCCCGCGGTATACGACGGCCGCAAGAATATGTTTGCACCGAGGGAGCTACCACTCGGACCTAATGGGAGCCAGGAGGTATGTGGCGTGCACTATTCCCTTTGTGGGTTGACCGATGAATCTCCGAAGTTCAACGTTTGTCTGTCTGATGAAACCACCCGTGGTAGCCCAGGAGAGAACACCAGCGGCCGCGGACCACGCGTGTACAAAATTAGGCTCACAAAGGTTGCCACCATCAACCCAGAGTAATCCCCTTAGCTTGCTGTCCAAACCTCGTGTTGATACCCTTTTCAACCGTTCGCTAGGGTCTTGCAACGTTTTGTGCAGGGTCAACAATCGCACGACAACAATGTTTTAACGGCTCTGACTGTCAGTACACGCGCATATGACATACATCACTATTGACTCTGTGTTCTTAGGCACTAAACGTGGTCGTGCGTATGGAACCGACTATGAAATACCCATTCAACGTGCGGTCGTTTTTCACTGATCGAGAGACCAAAGATATCGGTGGTGGCTTGATTCTGTGGCGCGGATACTTCCAGTCCGTAAGGCCCGCAATTGGCCAATTGCTAGTCAACGTCGACATCTCGACCGGGACCATGTACAAACCAGGCCCGTTACTGGATCTGTGCTTGGATTTTCTTGGCAGACCTGGCCAATACAACATCTTAAGCCCACGTCGTGGCATGCCCGACCGAGAACGAATCCGACTCCAGCGCTTCATCGCTGGGATCCGTATTATGACAACCTATACTGGAGAACGTGTTCGCAAAACCCCCCGAGTGGTCAAGAAGCTCAGTGGTGCAGGAGCTTCAGACCTTAGTTTTAGCATGCGGGATGGCACGACCATGACAGTTGCTCAATACTTCCAAAAGTTATTGAACCGGCCCCTTCGATTCCCAGACAACATCTGTATTGAGGTATGTCGCCCTTATTTCTTGCTTTCGTCTACTAAAAGGGAGTAGGTTGGATCTGGCGCGTTGTTGCCACTCGAACTCTGCACTGTTCCTCCCGGCCAGATTATGCGCAAGCAAGTGCCTCCCGAGAAAACGAAAGACGTGCTAGACTTCGCCACAAAGAGGCCTGGTGACCGACTCCAGAGCATCACCAATGGGCTTTCGGTACTTGTCTTATTCCGTCTGCTCCTTTATTTCGCTAAACCCCTGTTTAGGTTCTTGCGTATGGCCAGTCCGAATACGTTCGCCAGTTTGGGATGACCGTCGACGAGAGTGGTCCATTGAATGTTTCTGCGCGTGTTCTAGCCCCTCCGAAACTCAGGTATGGCCAGGGCAGCCCGCAGCCAGTCGTCGTGAGTTTCTTGATTTTCATCCTTACCCCCCGCTCACTTCCTCTCCGTGACATAGACACCAGCTAACGGCGCATGGAATATGTGAGTCGGACCCGTCTTTTTGCGAGTCCCTATGGCTGACTTTTGGACAGGATTGACAAGCGCTTCTTTCGACCTGCTAGTATTGAGCGCTGGATAGTAGTCATCTACGAACGCCAACAGCGGTTTAATCAGCAAGCGGCGCAGGACATGATCGATGGTCTGCTGCGCTGCTGCAGCGAAGTCGGTGAGTTGTCCCGATCAACCTTCCTGATGTGTTCGTCATATGATAACCTACTGGCAGGTATGACAGTTAACGACACCAGTCCACTGGTTACCTGGCAAAATGGCCAGGGCCGTATTGCAGAGGTGAATCCTTTCTTGCCGCATTCCCAGTATGAAAACCTACGATGCTTTGTAGCAATTGCGCGCAGCGGGTAATGAGTGTTTCCAAAAGACGAAGCAGCGTCCAACACTCATTGTCGTCATACTCCCCGACAATGGCAATGACATCTACACTGCTGTGAAACAGTACGTTCGAATGCTGGACCGTTACATCGCATTGACCGATCATGCTGCAGCTTCGGTGATGTTACAGTGCGTCGCGTTTCCCCTAATTCCTTCTAGCTGTAAGCCGAACCGCTTCAAGGTTGGAGTGGCGACGCAGTGCTTGAAAAGCTCCAAATGTTTCCGCGCCAAGGCGCAATACTATGCCAACGTCTGTTTGAAGTCAGTATGATTCTAGGACATAGCGACTGGTAAATCTAATTTTGTGAAGGATGAATGTCAAACTCGGTGGAATCAACACAATTCCCGATCCTCAGTCTGTGACTGTGCTCGCGGATCCTCGTAATCCAACCATTGTGATGGGTAACGTCGTTTTGTGTATGTCTTTGTCAACAGGGAGCTCACATTGTCTGTTGATCAGGTGCCGATGTCATTCATCCTGCACCCGGCTCGGATGGTCGACCTTCGTTCACGGCACTCGTTGGAAATGTCGACTCCAGCGCGGCAAAGTATGTCGCAACCAGCTGCGTGCAGAGTTCACGCGAAGAAATAATCCAAGATTTGAAGGAGATGGCCAAGGTTGTTCGACTCTAAACTGCGCACGGCTGAAAACTGAAGTTATGTTTCAGCTGATTTTGACCAAATACATGAAATACAGGCAGTTGGTAGAAAAGAAGAGTGATGTTGCCCCTAGCCGCCTTTTATTCTTTAGAGGTTCGTTTCTTCGCAAGCTGCCTTACTATACACATGTGACCTAGACAATAGATGGTGTCTCGGAGGGTCAATTCTCGAAGGTCCTGGAGAAAGGTATGTTTTCTCGCTTTTGACTTGGATCTCGCCAACTCTCCCTTCCCTCTAGAACTTGAAGCATTGAAGGGTGTGTGTTGAACCCATCATTTCGGGTCTTTTTTTCATGTACTTTCACAGGTGCTTGTGCGGATCTGAAGATCAATCCTAAGATTACTGTCGTTATTGTTGCGAAGCGACACCACGTTCGTTTCTTCCCCAAGCAGCAACAAGATGCGGACAGGAGTGGCAATTGTCCTGCGGGAACGGTCGTTGACCAAGTTGTTTCGCACCCCACAGAGTTCGACTGGTATCTGCAAAGTCACGGAGGATTGTTGGGCACCAGTCGCCCCGCGCACTATAACGTCCTGTACGACGACAACAAGTTCAAGTGAGATCAGGCCTAGCTTTCTTTGCTATTGCATCTAAGTATGATCTTGCAGTGCGGACAGTCTTCAGTCCTTATCCTTTGCCCTGTGTCATGTATACGCTCGTTCTACCCGCTCGGTGTCGATCCCTGCGCCTGTATACTGTATGTCCTTTTCTCGCACTTCGGCGTTTACTTAAATTGGTTTAGATGCGGATATCGTGTGTAGCCGTGCGAAGAATCACTACGATCCTCAGGGAACCGTTGATTTCTCTGATTCAGCTACGCAGGCTGATACCGCTCAAGCGGAAGGCGCACTGGAAGCATACCGGCGGGGTTTCAAGCCGTTGCATGCTAACATGGCAACGGTCATGTATTTCTCCTGAATACGTCTCAGGCTGGCACTCACTTCAAACTAAAGACTTGTGAAAGCCTATTATACTGCACTATTCCATCTCCCCCCAAATCGTGAACCAGAACTTTTTGACGTGTTCGTTTCGATGTTTCAGAAAGATGTCTCGTCCAAATGACCATTCCCACCAATTTTCGCACATTCACGTTACAACTGTTTGATATAGTGTCATGTAACAAGCATTCAGTGGATGAATTCATATTTATAACGACCAATTATTTGAGGCTAAGAACTGGGAAAAAAACACTGGCGTGATAGATCTGTATATAAAGACGAAATGTCTACAAGTATACGCCAATTTCTCGTTCTTCGATCGTCTCCGAATTCGTCCCCGACGTAGGCTCGATTTGGGAAAAGTCGTCCAAGCCATTTGAGTTGGAGCCAAAGTCATCTTGTGAGCGCTCGACCCTGCCCTCTGGCGGAGCTGCAGGGGAGGTTGGGAGGGTCTCTGAAGTCTGCTCTGAAGTGACGGAGTAGCCATGATGGGTCAGTGCCAGCTTCAGCATGAATATGCGCTCGTCCTGTGACGCTCTGAACAAGCTCAGCTCTGAGGAAGGATCAGGCGGGTTGAAAGATACGTGCATTGTAATCTCGTTTTCCTTCAGGGCCTGGCTGATCTCAATGTCAGCACTTTCTTCCGAGGTGAATTCTTGCAAATATTGTTGAAGCTCGCTTTGAGATTGTTTCAAGTGGAGCAAGGAATTTCTCAAGCGAGCGATCTCTGTGAGGATTGTCAAGATGGAATGGCTGCCACTAAAGCTCAGAGAATTCAAACCATCCCATGCCACGGCAGGATCCAAGGCAATCGCCTGAGTGAGCGTGAATGGCTGGGGATATCTCGGGTCGTACTCCATGATAGTGCTATGTCAGAAGTTAGTAGACTGACTAAGCGCGCTACTACTAGTACATGTCTCCCCCGTTCCTTACCCTCGCAGACACCGACGACGTCCCGCAGGACCGCTGGCTTGCAGTCTGTCGCGTTACATCGGTCATTTCCAGACCCACCCACAACCACCCCCTTCCCTCTCCACGCCACCTCCTGATCGACGATGTTTCCACAAGCACTGACCAGATCATAGCTGATCTCGACAATGGCATCGAAAAGGCCATCGTACCCCTTTCGCTCGCGAAAAAGCTCGTCGGCATCGTTCCTGCTACTCGCCTGATCCTTCTGCTCGATGTTGCCAGTGCTAGCGCTGTACCCGACTCCCTTCGCAACGCCATCTCTGGCGTACTTCTCAAAACGATCTCCACCGATGTCGAGCTTATCCGCTCCATCTCCACCTTCTTTTCAGGCCTGTCCATCTACGTCTTGTCGCAAGACAAGGCTACTCCTTCCACGATAAGAAAGCTCGCTGCGATCAGCGCATCGCTGGTCATTCCCTTTTCTGAACTCGAAACATCCATCACGATCGCAGATGCCTTTCTCGCCCCAGTCGTGACCGATAGATCTGACGGACTCTTTCCGACCATCGTCTCGTCGTACAATCAGGGTGGCAGATCCCTTGGCCTCGTCTACTCCTCCCGCGAGTCTGTCACCAAATCCATCCTCACTGGAAAGGGAACATATCAATCGCGCAAGCAAGGTCTCTGGGAGAAAGGCAAGACTTCAGGAGCGACGCAAGAGGTCGTGCGCATTCGCATCGACTGCGATTCGGATGCACTCGAGTTTTTGGTCATCCAGCGCGGTTCAGGATTTTGCCATCTTCCACAGCCGTCGTGTTTTGGTAGCATCGACGGACTCGCAGCGCTGGAAAGCACCCTCACAGCGCGCCTCGCTTCCGCTCCAGAGGGATCGTATACTCGCAGGCTTTTCGACGACCAACAGCTCCTCCGAGCCAAGATTAAAGAAGAGGCAGACGAACTCTGCCGCGCAGAGACCGAGGAAGAGGTAGCCTTTGAGGCTGCCGATCTGTTTTATTTCGCTCTGACGCGCTGTGTTGCCGCTGGAGTGACCCTTCGGGATGTCGAGGAAGTGTTGAACAAAAAGGCCGCTAAAGTTACCCGGCGGCCAGGGAATGCAAAGCCTCAGTTCACGTCAAACAGTAAGAACTCGCAGGATGCCGCAAAGGGTCTTTCGAAGCTGCAAGCCAATGTGGACCCAAGTGTACCCATAGCCATGCGCACGGTGGATCTATCAGCTGTCCGTCCCAACGAACGTGCTCAGCTGTTGAAGCGCCCCGTGTTGAGGTCGGATGAAATGATCGCCAAGGTCAAGCCAATTGTCGAAGATGTTCGCAAGAGGGGCGATGCCGCACTGCTTGAGCTGACGGCCAAGTTTGACAAGGCGCAGCTTGAGACGCCGATCCTACTTCCGCCTTTCTACCCCTTTATGTCCGCCGTCGCTGGGGATCTAGACCCGGCTGTTAAAGATGCCATCGATGTTGCTTATGCCAACGTGCGCAAGTTCCACGCCGCTCAAGCCCAGGATGGTCGCTTGGTCGTAGAGACCATGCCTGGCGTGACCTGTTCGCGATTCGCCCGGCCGATAGCGCGAGTCGGACTCTACGTGCCCGGAGGGACCGCCGTACTGCCCTCCACTGCCCTGATGCTTGGCGTTCCTGCCCAAGTAGCAGGTTGCCAGCAGATCGTGCTCTCGACGCCTCCACGTGCTGATGGAAGCGTGTCTCCCGAGGTCCTCTATGTCGCTCACCTGGTCGGCGCGCACGCGATTCTCAGGGCTGGTGGTGCCCAAGCTGTCGCTGCCATGGCTTATGGCACTGAAACATGCCCGAAAGTTGACAAGATCTTCGGTCCTGGAAATCAATGGGTGACCGCTGCAAAGATGTTCGTTCAGAACGATACGATGGCCCTCGTGTCTATCGACATGCCAGCTGGCCCATCGGAGGTACTGGTGAGTTGCTTCCTACCGGGCGCGGTGCACGTCCTGCGTGCACCGCGTTCGTTGTTCTTGTACGAATAACGAACGCGGTATTCTTCCGCAGGTCATCGCTGATGAGTCCTGCAACCCTGCGTTCGTTGCGGCCGATCTCCTTTCACAAGCCGAACACGGTGTCGACTCGCAGGTCGTCCTGGTGTCCTCATCCCTCTCGGACGCGAAGGTGAGGGAAATAGAAGAGGAGGTCGACAAGCAAGCACATGCTTTGCCGCGAGTGGACATCGTGCGAGAGAGCGTGTCACGGAGTCTAATCGTCAAGACGTCCGGACCGGAGGAAGCACTCGAGTTTTCGAACGAGTACGCGCCGGAGCATCTCATCCTGCACTTGACAAATGCTTCTGACTGGGTGGAACACGTCAAGAATGCGGGGAGTGTGTTCGTCGGACCTTACACTCCCGAAAGGTTATTATTTATCGTCTGCTTGCATGCGCGTTGACATGACTGATTTCAACTTGCAGTTGCGGAGACTACGCATCTGGGACGAACCACACGCTTCCTACGAACGGATATGCTCGTCAGTTCAGTGGGGTGAACACCGCATCTTTCCAAAAGCATATCACTTCACAGGAAATCACTGAGGAAGGGTTGCAGAAGCTGGGACCAGTCGTCGTGACTTTGGCGGATTGCGAGGGGCTTCAGGCTCATGCGAATGCCGTTCGGATACGGTTGGGAAACGCATAAAATTAGAGCATTGTAAACATGAATGAATGTACCCAGTTCCGGTTGCGATTACGAAGTGAGCTGCAAGGGTCCCTCTAAGAAGTATTGCATAGCGGCGAGTGAAGTCTAGGACCATGAAGATCTATTGCCTGTAACCAGTAGACAGCAACGAACACGATGAAACTACGGAGCGGACGGACGTGCTAATCTAGTTGGTTCGATAGAGTGCACGTTTGGCGACCTTGACGATAAGTGGGGTATCGGGGAAGGAGAGATCTTCCAAGATTTTGGCATACTGAGAAAGTATATAGGCATCAGCCAGGATGGAGCCATGTCAGCACGCGAAACTCACAGGTGTTGGGACATCAGCACCAGTAACCCGCTCGACAGGTGCATCTAGGTAGTCGAAGGCCTCGCTCTCGATTATCTGGGCACAGATTTCGCTTCCGACACCAAAGGCAGGGAAACCGCCCTCAACGATAAGTAACCTGGAAAGGTAGTTAGGTCGACCAAACAGAGCGAATTTGAAACGACTTGCCGGTTCGTCTTCTTAACTGATGCCTTGATAGTATCAATGTCGAGAGGGCGAATACTACGGAGGTTGATGACCTCGGCCTTGACACCCTCTTTGGCAAGTATTTCTGCAGCTTCCAGACTGTGTGTAACCATCTTACTGTGCGCGACGATGGTAATATCGGAACCTTCACGTTCGACTTTGGCCTTGCCGATGGGAAGGAGGAAGTTGTCGGACATGGCGTCGGCCGACATGGGGAAGGAGACACCGTACATCATTTCGTTCTCAAGGAAGACGACAGGGTTAGGGTCCCGGATAGCAGACTGAAGGATAGGAATAAATAAACGTGTGGGAAGTGAAACAAGTGATTGGACACGTACCTTGAGAAGACCTTTGCAGTCCTCAGCATTCCAAGGGCTGACGACCTTGAGACCAGGAATTGAGCCATACCAGGCAGCATAGTCTTGCGAATGTTGTGCGCCGACGCCTGAGGCGGCACCGTTGGGACCACGGAAAACAACAGGGCAGGGTACGTTTCCGCCAGACATGTAATAAGTTTTACCAGCTGAGTTGACGATTTGGTCGATGGCTTGCATTGCAAAGTTGAAGGTCATGAACTCGCAACTGCAAAGAAGTGAGATTAGGAAGAGTAAAACCTAGTCGATAGAGGACGCACACTGGTCGGAGACCAGCGAGGGCGGCACCAACGGCGAGGCCTGCAAAACCCATTTCGGTAATGGGTGTGTCGACGACACGCTTCTCTCCGAACTTGTCCAAGAGGCCCTTGGTGATCTGAATTGGGATACAATGAGTCTTAGGCATGAAGGGGAAAGTAAGGAAAGCACCTTGTATGCGCCGTTGTAGCGAGCGACCTCCTCACCCAAAACGAAGACTGACTCGTCGCGCAACATTTCTTCTTCCATAGCCACGTTAAGAGCGTCTCGGACGGTCATCTGAGGATGACGTGAGGAGAGTAGAAAATCATAAATTGGGAGAAATACGGACCGAGTTCTCGGACTGAGTTGCATAGCTGCGAGCGAGAGCTGCCCTACGCAAAGGTAACGAAACAGCGATGCGAGGGTTGGCGAGGCGAGAGAAAGCAGCGCGAAGAGCAGTGGCCATAGTAGTGAGTGGAAGGAGAGACGAAAGAAAGGCGGGAACTCGGTCAAATTGCAATTTTGGGTTCACGGAAGGAGACGGAAAAAGACTCCGATACGTACCAAAATGTCTTACCCTGTCGTACTCGTCACCGGTGCATCCAAGTCGGTTCACTCAGTTCTTTCTATGCGCATATACGCAGCTCACTAGACTCTCAGAGGTATCGGTCTCGCCGTCGTCAAGTCCCTCATAGAAGAGCTCGGTGCCCGCGTCGTTGCCCTCGCTCGATCTACCACTCCCGAGCTCTCCCAGCTGATCGGCGCCCACCCCGACTCTCTTCTCTTCATCTCGTGTGACGTGTGAGTCTGCGCGTTCCCGCCATCCTCACATCTTCCGACACGGCACACTTCCCAGCACAGACCAGTCTGCCCAGGCGCGAGCATTCAGCCAAGCACGGGATAGATTTGGTCCCGTCCTCGACGGCCTCATCCTTAACGCTGGCACGCTAGAGCCCCTAACCCGCATCGGCGACCCAGACATATCTCTCGGTACCTGGAAGCACCACTTTGATGTTAATTTCTTCTCGCTTGTCAGCACGCTCAAGCTCGCCCTTCCAGCCTTGCGTGCCGGTTCCAACACCGGACGAGTGATATTCGTCAGCTCGGGCGCGGCCACGGGAAACATTCCAGGCTGGGCACCATACAATGCAGGAAAGGCGGCCTTGAACAGTTTGGCGAGGTAGTACTCGTATTTCCTATCTCAGTCACAAGTGACCTGATGGATCGCTCGATAGAACCTTGGCCAAAGAGGAGCCTACTATCGTTTCCCTGGCGATTGCACCAGGAAAAGTCGACACGGCCGTACGTCGTCCACATTCAGTCCTCTCATGGACCTGCACCTGAGACCCATTTCCAGATGCAGCAAACCCTTAGGGCTACCGGTGCTCCTCACATGGATGCGTCCGACCACAAGATGTTCCTGGATGCCCATCAAGATGGGAGCCTGGTAAGGCCACCAGATGTCGGATATGTAATTGCCAATCTCTCCCTCCGTGCACCGATTACCCTGAGTGGTTCTTTCGTGCGTTACAACGACGAACATTGTAAAGAGTTTGCAAGGAAATGAATCAACCCATCTTTTTTATCCCCCTTTTCTATCGGAACCGAGTGCGAATCACCCACCAGCCGCAGGAAGAACCATCCAAGAAGTCGCTGTGTCTCTAACTCCCTCGACCGTACCTTTATATTACTTCGTATCCTACAGGGACACGTCGTCGTCATTCACTCCCATGACTCGGATGCACACGAACGTCAACAGCTCCGCACCCCCCACCTCCAGATCCCAAGCCCCAACGATCATAGATGTGCATCACCACGTGTTTCTCGACGCCCAGAAAAAAGCAGAGAAAAATATGCTGGTTGGTTGGGTCACTCCCCCAGAAAACCTGCCCTGGCGGCCATCGACAGCCATATCGGACATGGATTCAATGGGCATACAAACCGCAATCCTTTCTCCACCTCCTGTCGCCACCACCGACCGGACTGAAGTCAGGGCTTTGAATACTCATTTGTCACGACTTTGCGCAGCACACCCTACAAGGTTCGGTTTTCTTGCTGGGCTTCCCACCCTGGGCGATGTACAAGGTTCAGTTGCCTTAAAGCCATCACAGGGGTGCAGCACTCCTTGACGCTTGTTCCCCCAGGTACGCTTAGCGAAATCGCCTTTGCGATGGATCACCTGGGTGCCGACGGTTTCGCCATCATATCGTCCTACGGGTCCGGAAACGCAGCAAGTAGGATTCAGATACCCTTTCAACTCTATTCCGTGGCATGCTCACACGGTTTCTGATTAGAGTACGTTGGAGACGATCTTTTCGATCCCATCTGGGACGAACTCGACAGGAGGCACGCCGTCGTCTTCCTTCACGGTGCCCAGACCCCTTCCTCAACGCCCTATCCTCATCCCTTCCTAGGGCTGCCCATCAGCGAGGTAAGTGTTCCTGTCGATCGGCTCCAAGCTAGATTATCGAAAACTTAACTTTGCACCACAATAGGTCCCGAATGAGACATTCAAAGCGGCCGCTCATTTGGTCGTATCGGGAAAGAGGCGACGTTTTCACAACGTCAAGATTGTCCTGGCACATCTAGGAGGCAGTACGCCCTTTCTGGCCCCTCGCGTGGCGGCCTTATCACATTACATGGGGTGTCCGCTCACTCCGGACGAGATTCTTCGAGATTTCAAAACGTTCTATTATGAAACCGCCCTCAGTTCACATCCCACGACCCTCGCAGCAATAGACGCTTTTATGCCATTCGATCGTATTCTTTTTGGGAGCGACTATCCAGGTATTATTTTCCCCTTTACCGCAGGATGATTTATATGCACTGATTGAACCTCGCGTGTCAGCGGTCAGCACTACAACCTCGAAATGGTATACGAAACACTTGGAAGAACATTATGCAAACGAGTCGCACAAGCTAGATTGCATCCTCCGAGATAATGCACTCGCCCTCTTCCCGAGACTCCGGGTCCAGACCTCAGCTAAACTTTCGTCATTCCGTCACCAACAAGGCAATGTTTAGAAGCGAGGGCCGCTACTGAGGCTAGGTTTACACAACATGCAACGTCCATAACAAAGCATGTATTGTGCGAGGTACAGACATGACGGGATATGAGTAAAAAAATAAATCAAGGGAATCTGGTCATATATTACCATTCGGGAGATGTCTGTTAGTCGTCTATACGCCGAGTCTGCCACACGACAACACGCTTCAGTGACACGTCATGATGCCACGGGCAACGCTCACCTTCGCTTACTATGCTCGTAAACCAGGTAAGAGATCGATACCGAAGGCACAACCTGTAAATGAGATAATGAGCCATGAGGTGCTTTCAGGCACCAAGAAACGAGAACCTTGGCCAATGTCGGAAACAATCCGCGGTAAAACCCTCTCCACCCATCGCGTTGGTATGTCTTCTGGACAACATCCCAAATGCCCTTATAGCGTTGCGGATGTCCCAGTGAGCCCGAAGCTTGCAGTCGCGTGCGGACTAGGTTCAGGGGATAAACACTGATGGCGCCAACGCTCCCTGAAACGCTACCAAAGGCGAGGAGAGCAAGGAAACCAGGTTCGTCCGTCCCAGTAGAACGGATGTAGGTCAGCTTGAGAGCCTCGAACGTGCTCATATCAATAGCAGAGTATCTATCAAAGGATGTGGAAAGCGGCATAATATTTCTGATGGACAACGTACGGAAAGACTCCGACAAGACCAATCTATAGTCAATTTAGGGGAAAATAACGCAAGGTAAGGGAGAAAGACTGACAGTTAGTCCTCGATAATAAGCCCTGAACTTGCCCAGTTGCCAGACATGGCGTGCTGCACTCGCCAAACTTCGCTTCCGACCAGTGTCGCTCATCATTTGTGTCTACCAAGGACTCAGCAACGAAATAGGTCAAGGGGTGAACCCAATGCGAACCTTGAGCGTTTCGATGGGGTATATACCTACGTAGCCATGAGCAAGAGCACACTACAACGGCTTGAAGCTTACTGAGTTGACTCGACAATCCACCAATACCGCCTGACAGAAAGCGACTAGTTCCACTTATGTCCCGAGAGTCATCGACGTGATCCCAATACTTGGCAAAGGCACGTTTCTGTCCCCAGGCGCTGAGTGCTACTCGCCAACATGGACACGTGAAGAGAACGAACGGCTGTCTCGTACGCCATGAATTTTATGGCAGACTCTGGGAATATCTTCATCACAGAAAGTCCGTTTCCCGTCCAAAAGGCCAGGACGCCGCCTTCGGTATATATGCGTGCTACAGCACCCCCTATGGCTCTTAGGCCGCCAACACTGGGTTTAGGGCCAACAGAAGCCCCTCCGGTCTCAGGAGCACGGGTGATCAAGAAAACCTTGAGACGGTCGAACGGAGCAGTACACGTCCTCGAAACTGGCAACATGAAAATCGTTAATAGGCATCGTTCGCATACGGTAAACGCTCCGGCTTCACCTGCGCCCGCCATGCCACCTGCCAGCAGAAACTTGACCGCCGTGTGACCTTGTAGCCAATCATGATGTTCCTCGGGCACCTCATCATCATCATCATCAGGCTCCCCCCAGTCGTGGTGAACGGGGGCTGGTGTTTCTGGAGGGACTCGTAGCGACGGCATCGGAATGGGTCTGTCTTCGGCTGCTAGACTGACATCACCTTGCGTACGTCAAAGCAATTCATGCCACGAAAAAGCACAAGTGACAAGGCGGCAAACCTTCCATTGTCACCCTCGCGGGACCCCTTCCGTCATTTCCCATAAATCTCTTCACCTCGTAATACCGGTAAATCTCGGATGTCGACACTCTCCGAGGGAGGAGTAATAGGAAATCCCGAAAATGCCGGAAATCGATGACATGAGCGTGGGGTGACTGCGTCAAAAAGGTGATGAAATCCTCTAAAGCGGTGGGAGAGAGGATTATCCCTGGGGAGCCATTGAATACCGGTGGAGCAGGTAGCATTGAGGCCACCTACCGGCGTCCTGCAGTGCAACTCGGAATTCTTCCGAGTCCAGGTGACCATTTCCGTCTAGATCGAGCTCGTCGTGAAAGATCCTCCACAGCTCTGACATCGATCTAGTCAGTAAGGTACAGCAAGGCGATCTAGAATTTGAACCGCCACTGACCAGCCTCCTTTGTTTCCGCATAATCCCGGAACTCCGGCCAGGGTATGTGGGTCGGCCGTTGACTGGAGATATGGCCGCCACAACATCGCCGCAATAACTCGTCTTCATAGAGTCTCCGCATGTTCTCGGCATTTTCTGGCGTTAGTGACTCGCCAGGAGGGTTTTCCAGCATGGCCGCGGTTTCCGAGCCGTAAAAGTGCGCGCAAGGCAGGCAGCGCCAAAGGTCGTGGAGTCGCCGTTCCCGGTTTTCCGCCCCCTCTTTCTCGCGAAACTCAACGAGGCTTTTGGGGATGGGACGATAAGGTAAAGGGTCGGACCTGAGTGGTGGAATGAATGGGCGATCCCGACCGCCAGAAAGACATGCTTCGTAAAGTTCACGCCCTGTGGGTTGGGGACCCGAAGAGCAACTAACCTCCGACATGGAATGAAAGGCTAAACCTGCGATTCCAATATATCAATCGGAGTCTTGTATGGCAGGGAACGTCAAAAGGGCATCGTCAGGTGAGCTGCCAGATTCAACGAGGTTAGAGTTTGAACTACAATATTGTTTGTGACCGCTTGCTACTACTACTACTACTAATAACTTACTTAATTACAACCACATGGCAAATAACTAGGTAAAGTACGAGGCCGAAACCTGACCATAATTTATGTAAATAGCCACGTCGCTTGGCCGTCTTGCCTTGCAAATTACAGCAAGAGACGATAAAACCCACTAGCGAACTTAGGCGTCGCCGTGGTTCAAGTACAATATGGCTTTGATACAATCCAGCTTCACAGTCCCGTGCGAAAACAGAAGAGATGCTACACTAGCGACCGTGCGTCACCGACACAAGAATGCGGATACGACCAGCGATCCGATACGCCGCAGTCCATGCGCCAGCGCTAAGCGAAGCGTTCTGGACTTTGAGGGTTGCGACATAATTGGTGGGGATGTTTCATATCTAGGTCGTGGATGCTCTAGCGATGCCTCCCGCTTGGGAGGTTCCATCTTGATCGGCACCGCGTAATCAGTACGGAAATTATTTTCGGGCCATTTCTCTGAGTATACCGTCGACGGTGGAGTGGTACGTGCTGGCGTACAACTCGACCTCAGAGTGGCAGATTCGGAATGGGATGCGCCTCGCTTGTGGCTAGTACCCAAGGAACACTCATACGTCAACAGTGACGAAGGAGGCGTAGGGAGCCTGCGTGGACCACGGAAGGGTCGCGTTGCCTCAGGCCTTACTACCGGCACTGGCGGCTTTCCCTCGCGAGTTTCCAGGACTGGGGGGTCCTGTACCGGGATTTCAGGTAATGGACGAGAAGCACGCGGTGGCGTTGGCAGCGGCGGGGGTGGTAGAGGGGGTGAGGGTAGAGGCGGAGCAGGCAGAGGGGGTGAAGGCACCGGTAGAGTGGGCACTGGTGGAGCAGGTAACGGCGGAGAGTGCCGTGACTGTCGAAAGTAGTCAGTGATATGATGTGGAATGCAGCAGGGGGACGCACAGTGTGCGTTATCGCAACCGGAGAATCACCCTGCGATACAGATTCAGCCGACCGCGATTTCTGTCGTGGAAGTGGAGGTGTCGGTGGACGGTATTCCTACCGAAAGGTGAGTTCCGGCCGCCATTTCACCAGTGATTCACTCACTGCTTGCGGCTTGCGTTTGCCTGCTTGCCGAGTCCAGGGTGTGGGAGAATGGGGTCGAGATATTGGATCACCATCAAAACTTTCCGATGGGGAAGGTGGAGTAAACGTGTAGCTCCTCGACGTCCCAAAGGATCCAAACTCCTGTGACTATGTGAGCATTGCCAGATTGGTAACTTCGCTGAGCACCGCTGCCCACCGTGCTGGCCGGAGACTGCCGCAATGGCTCTGCTTCGCCATCGAAGTCAGTCGAAGGACCCTCATGGGTCAAAAAATCAACTACTGCCATGTTAATGGTGGGCAGTGTTGACCCCCGTTCTCTGGATACCGCTCTGCCGATCATGTCCTTCCAGTCATCCGGGAGCTGCTTAGGAATGCATATGTATATGACGTACGGCAGAA
This sequence comes from Leccinellum albellum, assembly GCA_038090015.1. Classification (NCBI taxonomy): domain Eukaryota; kingdom Fungi; phylum Basidiomycota; class Agaricomycetes; order Boletales; family Boletaceae; genus Leccinellum; species Leccinellum albellum. The sequence goes on from JBBPLX010000013.1 coordinate 65,078, forward strand.
TAAGAACAATTACTTACCGGTGGTCTGTCACTCTGTGTAAGGGGGGTCGAGGAAATCGAGTTGAGAGAAATTTGTCTGAAAGGAGCCCCTGGAGACGAGGGTGGAGATGGCGGCGGTGAAGGGATGAATTTCGGGACAGGCTTCCTGTGGCTCATGGAGCGCACCGGCTCCACTTGAGACATGGCTAGCGAAGCCGAGGGGTGGATCTCAAGAGTGGAGCGCGAGTAGGACTGAGCGCCAAACCGTAAAAGGATGGCTAGTTTGAGGATGGGACGAGTGGTCGCTGGAAGCGCAGCCTGAGCTGGGTGGGACAGAGATGAGAAGAGGGTCTATTATAAAGGAGTAATGAATGGAAGGAGGTGAGTAGGCTCATATACGGAAGGGGGAAGGACATGCATCAAGCGATACACAGGCCGTAGTCATTGAGGGAACCTGCCTTGCTGAGCTCAATAGCCACGTTGGGGCAGGATGCTCATGAACTGGACAGCACGACTCACCTCATGTTTTCCATAATTGCGGACAGCCGCGAGGTAGGTCCATGATCACGACAAATGTGTACCTTTGAAGTGTAGAGCGGACACCCTTTCGACTAGTACGTCACGCCATGGCAACCTCAGGCATGGATGGGTCCTTTACTTGGCCCGGGTCGAGAACTCGAGTCCATGATGTTTCAAGCGACTGTTGATAATCGACTGGTCAAACAAGGATCGCAATCTCTGGTATGTGATCAGCCTCGGCCCGATTTTGCACTTGCAGGCAAGTTGCGCTGCATGCGAAGGCAAGCATTGCCTTGCCAGTGGAAGTTCGCGAGGGCTGGCCGCGATATTGACCAGTGTGAGATTCCGGATTTGGAATCTTCTGTGGAATGAAACTTGGTCGAACCGCCCTCGGCGGTCTACGGCTCACGGCAACACCGCTTTGCCTATCATAGTGATGCCCGCGGCCACACCCTCCAGGATTCACTGCCCGGCCACCTATTGATCGCAGAAAGGCACGCCTTTATACATTGCTCGTCACATCTGTAGATCGAGCGGGTCGATATCGAAAGTATATATACGCATACAAATCATTGGAAGGCGTAAGATCAAGATGAATGAGTTCCAGTCTGTACGGAGTGCAACGCGAGTTCATTCGTTGGGTGGGTAATAACGTACTTTGATAGGGGTATCTGGTCATGGTGAGAAAGAGGGCACCGAGCGCGTTAGAGGTGCGTGAGAACATCATGCAGGGCATTACGAGAGATCAGATATGTCGGTGAAATAAATAGATGAGCGCCGAGAGACCCTGACATTAGGGCAGCGAAGCCTTTTCTGCCACGAGGTCATCTTGTCTTTGCTTGTCTTGATTGCGTGATCGTGACTGCGTGTGCATCTTCGTCTTCCAGTCACGAACCCACCGCGATAAACGTTCGTTTCCGACAGGCTGCGGCGCAACCGAGGGTGAGAGCGATTTTTTCGATATGAGGACACGCAGCCGATCTCGGGCTAAAATAGGTGCCAAGGACAAGATGGACAAGAACACGAGCTTTAGAATAATGTCGGGGGAAGCCAGCAGGGAAGAAACGGTCTGGTGACCTGGCGAGGGAGCCGATGCGACCGTCTGAAGGATATCTCCGATCTGGCAAGCGATCAGTAAATGCTTAAACCTATATCAACCCGCCTGCCAGCTCATACCTGGCACGTGACCGCTGTCCATGGAAGACCACCAATGAACGAACCCAAGAAACAGTCGGTCAATGGTACACCGCAGACACCGCATGCAATGTTAATTCCCGACCAGGGTACGACTCCAATGAGGCGCAGTATTGACAAACGAACCCAGGCTGGTGACCTTGGCGTCGACCCAGCAGCTAAGTCCGTCTCACCTTCCAGTGCATTCCGGGTCATGTCTAGTGCACGGGGGAAAAGTCGGCTGAGAGTTGGGGCCAAGGGGGCACTGAGGATAGTGGCAAGCACTGATCCGACGGTGGTCAAAAAGGTCAACAACAGGGTGGCCAATAGGGGATGAAAGAGAGCTCCAGCGAGCACATTCTGCGAGAGTCAATCAGTCAAATAAGTTCGATTGACAAATCATCGACGTCAAAACCAACCCAGACGACGCTACCCGGTATGGACCAAGCATGTTTCCAGGACGCAGTAACAGCAAGCACACCGATGACATGCGCAAACGGGCCAGGGCCAAGCTGAGAGTACCTCTGGAGTTCTCGACCAAGTTCAGCGAGCTCAGCAAGCGTCCGTGGCCACGTGACTGAAATAGGTAAGGAATAAAGCGACAAAAACACTACAGCGGTAGACAGGGGAAAGAGAAGCATGACAAATAAGATCGGAGCATGCACCTGACAAAGAAAGACATCAGTTGGTACACGAGATCGAGAAGACGGGGGAACAGACCGCAGGGTAAAAGGGCCGCCAACGATGTGAACTAGCATCGGCCTTGTCATTCAGGGCGTCACCAAATGTGGACTGTGATGAGGCCGAAAGGGGAAGGACGAGGTCAAGCTCGCCCGCAGAGCGTGGCGGTGAGGTGTAGTCGGACGAACGCGACCTGGAAAGGTGAAGGAGTTCGAGACACTTTGCAGCTATCAGGGAGAACATGGAAGAATGGGAGTTCGTCAAGGAAGGAGAGGAGGGGCTATCCACGAGGGAGTAGGAACTGTCTGGTACGTGTTCGGTGTGTTGGGTGGGGAGAACGAGAGAGGACGAACGACGTCTTCCGAGAGTGTTTATTGACAGAGCGGGGCGTACACACGTGGAATTGGCGCGACTTCGATTAGGAGGTGGAACGACCAAGGCCATGACTCGTACGAAAGAGCAGACCGAACTGTATATAAGCTGACCCCAACAGTAAAATTATGACGAGTTCAACTTGGTTCACTACGTAATCGGCCGCTTGGCATTGACCAATCCGTGACACCCCGACGACACAACGTCCATGACTCAGCGGCTGAGAAATCACGAGTACCATTGTATTAACATCATTTTGCTTAGTGTGCCCTCCGACCCTCCTGAATGACAGCACCAAGCTCCTCCAACTTTCGCTTCGATCGCAACAGCGTACCAAGCTGTCGTACTGCCCGTCAGTCCTCCCGTGACACTCAGCACCGACCCGCCCAGTGAGGAAACTTACCCGCTTCTTGGTCAACTTGCGTGCCTTTTTGTCCTATAAGACGAACCGTAAGCATCACCCAGTCAGAGCGCTAGATTCTCGCACTTTAGAGTTTCTCAACAACTCCATCACTCGTCGTTCGTATGGAGAGAATCCTGCTACTTCGCGGACGACGGATCGCACAAACTTGGTTTTTGCCGATTGGATCCCTTTCCGCTGACTTGGGCGTGGAGTCTTGGGGATAGCCGTCGTGGGATGACCTTTGTTGGGGCCGTAACGAAGGTCTAATTGACAGAAGAATCAGTGGAATTCTCCATGCTGCATCCACCGACTCACTGCTGCGTGCCATTATCTTGATTGTCTTGAGGATGGCGTTTTGGCCAGAGCTTCGCCCACATCCCATCCGACCGTGAGTATCGTGGCTGTGAAGTGGCTTGCAACTGTACAGCTGCTCTGACATTACCATAATTGGGTGCTCAAATATTTTATTTTATTTTCCGTGTTTTACGGAGGTAGGGGAAGCTCCAAGGGGATATATTCTGCAAACCAATTATAACACCTCCATAGAAATAGAATGTGTATCATCGTCTAACCACTCTCACCCTCCCTGTACCACTCGTACCTACAGCGAGGTCACCTTGACCCTTGTATACCGAACCAGAAACAGAAGTAGGGGATGTACGCGCAGAGGATGGCAGGTGGATCGGTGTCGGTGGTCGCAACAAATCGACGGACTGCTCACCTCGGACGAGATGCCTCCGCGCACCACCTTCCTCTTCCTCTTCCTCCTCCTCTTCATCGTCCTCCTCTTCCGCTGCCTCCTGTAGTTGATTACATCGTACACGTATCAACCAGGGGTCCAAAAACACTCTTACCGGATCAAAGTCTTCCATTTGTTTATCAACCTCATCGTCTTCCTCATCCACGTCCCCGTATTCCTCGTCATCTATCCAACGTCCCCGCCAATCCACCATATCCAACTCCTCGGGGCTCTGAGGCCTCAAACGTACCCACTGCATCCGTGGTCCAGACTTGGCGCGCTCGCTCACTTTGAATCCATATATTCGCGGCTCGTAGATACGCCCTTCAGGTCGTTTTTGCCCCCCATGGGGATTGGGATTGATAAAAGGCGTCCGTTGCGACGAGCTGTTGCCGGAATCTGGAGACCGTCCAGGCGAGAGCGACGATTCCGTCGACGAAGTTGCTTTCCAAAACGGTGCAGGAGCGAGCTCGCGGTAGCTCTGGAAAAATAGGTGTGGGAACGTGGTGCCAAAGAATGCCCCTACATCCCTCAAACACGCGTCAGTTTCTCGGGTCCGCGATGGGAAAAATAAAAACCCAAACCATCGACCCCTTGAAATCGGCTGCTCGGGGGAGCGTATATATCGTTACAGTTTGGGCAGTAGAGCTTCACCGTGTCGATGCCAGGAAGATCGGAACGACCACACGGCACCACGTTGCATCCCACGCAATAGACCCGCGGGCAGACGCCAAATGCGGCACTTTCGTATTTTTCCACCTGCGAGGAATGTGAGATCTTGTAGAAAACGAGATACGAAGCGGCGGAAGCCTGACCATGGACTGCAAGCCGGCTCGCGTCAGGATGAAGCGCTGATGCACGAGGCCGTATAAAAGCTCGGCCGATGCTTCCACAATCGAAACGTCAGGAATTTTCGACGTGTCTTCGTCTGCCATCGACATCAACATGAGTGCAAAGTTCACATGGGTCGAGGGTTGACATGCCTGGCTCAACGTCCAAGACCATTTCCATCGCCTCCTTCCAGAAGGGGACCATGGTGTTCAGGCCCGTGAGGTTAAAGTCATCTTCGATAAAGTCCTCCGACACTTCACAGAAGTACTCGTGGCCGGGCAAAGAACAAAACCAGCTGATCCACGTGAGCGTGGAAGTAGGCGTAGAAGATGCTGGTGAGGCCGTGATGAGTGAAGTGAGTTGAGTGGTCATGCCGGGCATAAGACTCACTGTACCCCTCCTCTACTTCATCCATGACTTCGTCTGCCTCGCCATTCCCGCTTACGGCCTCCTCTTCAAGTTCGACCTGCTCCTGTGTGCGAGACATGGACAAGGACAGCGCTACACGGGCTCAAATCAGGCTGGCGTTCAATCACCCACTATTTCTCGATCAGGCAACCGTAGATGGATTCAAACTCCGACAAGTACACTAGCTCTATAATTCTGTGAAACTGCACCTCAGTTGCTCACTGACATGCCCCGCCCAGAAAGAGGCCCCCATGATCATCAGTAGTAGCAGCTGCCCGACCACGAAGCTCAGAGTCACATAAAGCGATGCCTTCCACCCATCCAGTGCATCGACCTCTGCGGCAAACGTGCTCACCGTAGTAAGGCACCCGCAATACCCATCGCCCAGACCTTGAAGTAAAGAACACGCATTAGGGGAGATGGAAGACACACCCTGCACAACGTGGAATGCGCCGAGAAGCGCGGTGCCTAGCGCGTTTGCGGTGAAAGTGCCCAACGGGAAGAGCTTGATTCGCGAGTTCAGATTCAGCGAAAGTAGATATCTTGTCAACGTTCCTGGGTAAGAGAACAGGAGGGCCGCAGTCGCTTGGTGTCGGTAATTGGCAGGCAGGCGGAAATATGCAGGGAAGGTGGCAGCATATGTCAAGATTGATAAGACAGTGAGGCAGTAGCGCACGTTTCTCTTGGGTGGTCTCAGGGATGGGAGGTACGGTGAGATCAAGCCGGAGATGTACACTCCGAACATGAGAGAGGCCAGAGATAACAAGAGGGTCACCCATGTCTTGGTAAGACCGTCTATAAACTTGGGACGTAATAAGAAGCAGGGAGCTCAACCGGGCGGAACATACACACGTCTCTAAGCCCATCTCTATGAAACTGTCCAGAATTGACCCAAGAGTCAAATACATCAACTTGCCAGCCGGAAAACGTGGTCAAGGAACCGCAAAATCCTGTCAGACGACCACGAGATCAGCAAGACGGTGTGGTGAGAGGTGCAGTCGATCTAACCGGTCGTAACGGCCGTATATAGCGGCCCATAGCTTGAAAAGATTTGATCGCCGCCAAGAGATGGATTCCGAGAGCACTCACAAGTTACCGAATGAGGTTTTCAAGCCAAGGGCGATTCCCATAATGAAACAGCCGGTCGCTTGGACGTAAGCCAGCGGAAATATACTCTGTCCATCATACGTCGTCAAAGCCTCTAGACCCAGTCTGGCAAGCACGCCGAGTATGGAAGCGGGCATGAGAAGGGCGAGGACGTGAACCGAATAGGGCGAGTATACTTTTGTTGGGGGCAAACCTTCAACCTCATCCGGGGGACGGTCTACGGAGGCCAGAGAGCCCGCGCTGGTCACTGTACGGTGACTAGCGATAATAGATCCAACATTGCGGTGACGTTCGGCTGGATCAGCCATATCTGTCTTGTCACTCACTGGGAGCGTGCCCGAGTTCAATGGAGGCGACTGGTGGTCGCCCAGCGAGACGGTCGGCGTCGTCCCATGCTCGTCGATGATCATGTTTAATAATCACGTGACCTGTCCCATAGCACTGGCAGCTGCGGCACAACGCCCGAGCAGCAGAATACCATCATCCACCGAAGTACCCGCCCGAGTATGAGTAACATGGAGAGTCAGTACCATCAGTCCTCCGCACGCCCAAGTCTAACGCACCCGCAGAGACCCTGTTTCAGCTCAAAGTTCGCACGTCGCCGTAATCCATACCATCCGAGTTCCCCGCCTCTGACGTTATCGCATAGTTCACCGCCAAGACGCTGAACAGGCAAGCAAAGAAGGCACAGAAAGACGAGACTGCGGAGAAAACCAGATTAAAGAAGGTCCGTCCCCTTCGACCTCGCGCGTTTGTCATTTTTCGTGACGCTCCGGTGTTCCCGGACTTGCAACAGGCGCTCCAACAAGGCAACAACGACGGCGCTCGGATATACGCTTCCAATGCGATCCGAAAGAAATCAGAGTCTCTGAATCTGCTTCGTCTAGCTAGCCGTATCGATGCGGTTGCGAGCAGGGTGGAGACTGCCGTCACGATGAGGCAGGTGACGGGCAACATGACGTCCGTCGTCAAAGGGATGGACAGAGCAATGGAAAGCATGAACTTGGAGAAGGTGCGTCAGGTAGCGTGCGACGCTCGAGAAATTATTCATTCGTTTCCAAGATTTCCTTCGTCATGGACAAATTTGAGTCTCAATTCTCGGATCTGGACGTACAGACGTCCTACATGGAAGACGCAATGTCCAGCACGACGGCCGTCTCTACACCCCAAGATCAGATAGATCAGCTCATGCGGCAGACGGCGGAAGAAGCAGACATAGAGATGCAACATGACCTCGCTGCCAAGAATCTCTCTGGTGTCGTTACTGATCTGTCCAAAGGCGAGACCATCGGCGAGGAGGATGCTAAGCTAGTGGAAAGACTGAGAGCCCTTCGACCTGCAACATAGACTTGGTGTGTTGGATACCGGTACTCACGCATGCATGTACTCTTAGTACCTTGAACTTGTTTCATTTGCCAGTTCACCGGAGCACAAGAACTAACATTAAATGAACGGTGCGAGGCTCCAGGATACAAGTATGACTGAAGACAAGGAGTGACGTGACTTACTACCAAGAATTATATGTAGCGAGCGATAAAAAGCGATACGAACATGAAAGCCAAGATGAGACTACTATAGATAGCGAAAAATTACGGTCCAAGAACGAATGTAAGCCACAAATATGCGCGCGCCAAAGATCGTCGACGGTGTCATGGGTATCACCCACCGTGGTTCTCGACAAAGCTGGTAAACTCAGACATGAGCCTGCTTTTCTCTTGCTCACCGAGACCGGATTCCGTGAGAAGCTTCTCAACACGGGCTAGCAGTCCAGTAGGTCCCTCGAGTGGGATAATGTGGGCGTCAAAGCGATAGACATCTAGATGACACATAAAGACGTTAGGTCGACGACACAAGTAAAAACCAAGAGCCTCACATTTTTTGAAAGTCTGAAATCGGGACTGGGATAGTAGACTTTCAAACACCTTGGTGATATCCAGCCCGTCGGTGCTATTTTTCTCTTGCCTTGCCTTTTCCCGTGAGAGCATCAATCCTGGCATGAGAACCTCTTCACGTAGACGCGAAGGTGCCCAGGAGAGGCCCAAACCGAGATCGAGGGAACGCCCCTTGCTTTTGGACGTTCGTCCGCCAGGCTTTGCAGAGCCTGGATCAGCATAATCCGGCGTGTTATAGCTTTGCGCCCGTGAATGCTTCGCTCGGGCGTCGAAGGCGTTATTCGGCAAAGTTGTCGGCTGCGATTGAGCAAGACCAAACAAGAGTCCAGAGAGGTCGTTTTGATTTGGTCCACTTGGTAAATCTAGGGTTTGAGGGTTCGGAGAATTAGGGACGGAAGAAGGATGCTCAAAGGCAAACGTTCCATGCGACGTGCGTAGAAGATGCCTACCCGACACACGGCCCCAACTAGAGGATTGTCCTGCTGGTGTGGTGCTGCCAATACCTTTGCCAGTCGACTTTGTCTGGAGGGATATGGATGAAAAGGACATGACCGATACATCTGCCGCATGACCCAGCCCTGATTGAGACAATATAGATGATTGTCCGGAATCATGCGAGATTAAGCGGGGATTTCCGCCTCGCGCCGAGTCATTCGAGGTGGTCCGCTCTAATGAGTGAAGGCTGGATTTTGCATAGGACGTGTTATCCTTGGAGATATGTGAGCCCTCCCTGTTGAGCGCAGAAACGGGGCGCTCAAATTCAAAGCTACCGAGTTGACTACGGTGATTTGTCATGCTACGTGCAGGGCCAGCGATATTAGATCCAGGTGTGGAAGCAGCGTTTGGCCGCCTGGTGGATTTCAGCGTGTTGCCGTCCTTGGGTTTGCGCGAATCTTTTCCGCCAAAGAATCGAGGGGCGAAACGACTTTTTGACGAAGCAGGTTGCTGTGGAACATGTGTATTAGAGGACAAGACAAGGACTTGTTCTTGATGGGCAATAGTGACGGTTTTGCCCTTAGCGTCAGGCTTGCAGCCAGAATCCACTGCAGGCAGACTAGTGCTTGGCATCGAGGGGGAGTCCACCTCTCCAGGTCGCTGTGGGGTAGGTGGGGTATGGGTGATGCGGGGTACCGAGGGTATGTGGTGTGGTGCGAGAAGGGAAGGTTGATCATTTTCGTCTTCGGCGGTCGAGTATACGGTAGAAAGATGTGTGAAAACGGGCTGACCTGCAAGTTGGGACGGAAGGTGATTACGAGATATGGGGAAAGGATCTGCGGGGAGAGATTTGGAAATAAAATTAACGGATGGACGAGAGTCAGGAAGAAGTGTTTCCGAGTTGGGAAATAGTCTTTCTCTTTCCTTGCCTTTATTGCGACCACCACCGTCAGGGAGGATATGAGTAGAATTGTAGACATTGCGATGTGAGGGTTCTTCTGGAAGGGCAACGGCACTATCGTGCGGTGGACGTTCTGAAGCGACCGAGTGTCTCCTACCATGGGAGCGAGGGGGAGGGGCAGCGAGTATGTGTGGGAGAGGTAAATGGCCAGAAGATGATTTGGGTGTGCTGCGCTGAGAGCTGCCTAGACCGAATGATCTGCGACGGGGACTGGCGGACAACGGCAACGGGCTGGAGGGAATAGGGATGGAATAGGGAGACACAGTAGAAGAGGATTCGTCGACAGATTTTGGAGTGGTGGGACGAGAGGCAAATCTAAAGGATCGCTTTCTCGAGGACTTTGTCCTGGGTTCGGATGCGGTGATGGAAGGGGGGTCTTTCCTCTCTGAGGTAGAGACTGATTGGCGTGAGGTGGAGGCGGACAAAGAGGATCTGCGAGTGAGTGAAATGCCGAAAAAGGAGGGCAAAACCAGCTTGCGGGAAGATGAAGAGGGTGTTTCTGAGCGAGGAAAGTTGTGGTCGTTGGAATCGCATTCGCAAGAGACGCTGGATTGATCGTGATCTGGGATGGAAGTGCGGGTATATGTACTCTTGGGCTGATACGCATATGTGTGGCGTCCACGACTGATGCGATTCCTGAGGGCATCGGAAGGGAGCGGGGTGATGGTGGAGTGGGTGGCGGTGGTTGTGGAAGATATGGGACGGGGTTGAGAGCGAAGGGAAGACTTGAGGTAACTGGAAGGGGCAGAGTCTGTGGGTTGAAGAGAGGGGTCTGAGGGGAGGTCTGATGATGATGACATGTGTTCGCGAGTGCGGGAGCGGGAACGAGAACGAAAGAAAGACTTGAACTGCGGTAAACTTGTCAACATTAATAATATTTTTATTATATCGAACAGACCTTGAAGTTCTTCGTGGGGGTGTTCACCGCCGACGCGCTCATGGCAAGACGGGCGAGTGCAACGTGCACAAGGGGGGTCGCAAGGGGGGGGTCGCACGGATCGATGTTCTCCTTCAATATATTGCGTCGTCGTATCGGTCCTCTCTCGGTTCGGTTCTCTTCCTCTCCGTCCTTTCCCTGCGTCGACGCTCATGCTGAGAGAGAGTCTCGTCTTATCAGCTCTCGTTTCTCTCCATCAGCAGATTCTGGCCCAGAACCGCCCTATGCACGTCCCAGTCCTCTATCCTATACCGTCTATCACCACCCGAATACTTTCCCTCTGACGTATTCAGATCAACTTTCTTCCTTTCACATCGCTTACGAGTCATGGGGCACTCTCTCTCCTGCCAGAGATAACGTCATTCTCCTCCACACCGGCCTCTCCGCTTCCTCACATGCCGCTTCCACTCCCCTCAATCCCGCTCCAGGTTGGTGGGAAAAGTTCATCGGTCCCGGAAAGCCACTCGATACAAACCGCTTCTTCGTCATATGTACCAACGTCCTGGGTGGATGCTATGGCTCCACTGGCCCTTCCTCCATCGACCCAACCACCGGAAAACGTTTCGCCACACGCTTTCCCATCGTTTCCATTTTCGATATGGTCAAGGCTCAGTTCAAGTTATTGGATTCTCTCTCCGTCGATCGACTTTACGCCACTGTCGGCTCTTCTATGGGTGCAATGCAGAGCCTCGCCGCAGGTTGGATGTTCCCTGATCGTGTCCGCAAAATAGTCAGCATCAGCGGCACAGCAAGAAGCAGCCCAGGAAGCATAGCAATGCGCTATGCTCAGAGAAGTGGTTCGAGCTTGCCTTTCCATGTCTCTTTCCATTAACCTTTCCCTAGTCCTCATGGCAGATCCTAATTGGAACAACGGCTTTTATTATGATGGCCTTCCTCCCCATATCGGAATGAAGCTTGCTCGCCGTCAGTCTATCTTTTCTACCGTATGCTCACCTATGCTTACCCATCCCCAGAGATCGCCACCATCACTTACCGATCTGGCCCAGAATGGGACCTGCGCTTTGGTCGCATGTTGCGCGATGATGCTCCTCCAGATGCTGCCCGCTCTCCGAAACTATGTCCGGATTTCCTCATCGAAACCTATCTTGATCATCAAGTACCTTCCCTCCCTATTCGGTGAAAGTAGTGACTCACCTTTCTCGTCAAGGGAGAACAATTCTGCCTCAAGTATGACGCCAACTCACTCCTCTACATCTCCAAGGCAATGGATCTCTTCGATCTCACCCTGCCCGCCCTCGAACAACTTGGCATGCATCTCCCTCTCCCTAAATCATCCTCCCATCCTACTGTCCCCATACCGTCTCAAACTTCATCGCATTCCAAGTCGCATCCCCCACCAGCCAATCAACCTACATACCTGCAAGATCTGGCTAAAGGCCTTACTCCCCTAGCGTCCATGCCCATCCTTGTTTTGGGTGTACAAAGCGATATCCTGTTCCCTGTCGAGCAGCAACGCGAACTCGTTGATGCCCTCCGAATGGCAGGCAATTCCCAAGTTAGCTACTTCGAGCTCGGTGGTGTATGGGGACACGATACTTTCTTGTGAGTCTCGTCTTGTTTCTTTACCGTGGGAGTTGGGCGAGAAGAGCGTCACAACTTGATATACTCAAGGTTGCGATCCCATTTATACCTCCCTGTTTGATCCTGTCCGTGGCATTGAATGTTTGGGGCCCCGCGTGTTCATCCCTAAAACAGTTGACATGGAGATCTGGAGTTTTGGCAGCAATGTCTGACTACTTTTATCCCTTCCGCAGGCTCGATGTTCTCAATGTCGGGGGGGCTGTGAAGGGATTCTTGTCATGAAGCATGTTTGGTATTTAGATAGTAGTTGATAGACTTTGAAGGTTGTTAGAGTAGTTCACGAAGGTATTGAACATGTTACATACAAAGGTCCACGTGGCTCCGGTGTGATCCGATGTATCCGGCTGCCACGGATCTAGTACTACAAGCACATTGCGCAGACCTTTGACCGTCTTCCGCCATGAATCGAATATTCGGCTCCTCCTCCGCTAAGAAGCCAAAGCCATCCCTCCAAGATGCCATCAACTCCGTGGGTCGTTCACCGGTCATCCATAACTGATCTCACCACGTCGACTGCCAATCAGACAGATACGCGGATAGCCTCGATCGAGGTTAACATCAAGAAACTCGACGGCGAGCTGATGCGATACAAGGAGCAGATGAGCAAGCTGCGCAACGGTCCTGGCAAGGTGCCATATCGTACTACATATCTCACAAGAGCTCCCCCATGCTCACGTCAACGTCACAGAGAGCCATCGAAACACGCGCCATTCGTGTCCTTCGACAAAAAAAGATGTACGAAGGCCAACTCACCCAGCTCGCTCAACAATCGTTCAACATGGAGTCCGCAGCGATCGCAACGGAGAACCTGAGGAACACGATGGCAACCGTCGACGCAATGAAGCTCGCGAACAAGGAAATGAAGAAGCAGTACGGGAAGATCGATATCGACAAGATCGAGGTGCGTGCCACGAACGGACGAAACTGTGAGCAACTCGATTATGACCTCACCGAGCTAGAATATGCATTATGATATGGAGGAGTTGTTGGAACAGGCCAACGAGATACAAGAATCACTAGGGAGATCGTACGCTGTACCTGACGAACTTGACGAAGCGGATCTCGAAGCTGGTCAGTTCTTCTTCTCGCTGCACTCCCATTGCTTAAACTGAATGCAGAACTCGATGCATTGCAATTCGAGGAAGAGGAGGAAGGCACCTCCTATCTTGCTGACCTTAACAAGGTCCCAGACTTTGTGGACGAACCACCAATGGAGCTCGACGAGGTACGTTTTATGCCATGTTCCATCATTCCGTTGTCAATCTGTTCACCTCCCTCGTAACAGCCGAGCCACAAGGAGGCTGTCAAGACAACGGGATAGAGATCACACACTTCAATCTTACGGAGTTTTGTAATACGAGGATGTATTTCTAGAAGCATTAGACATCGTCACAATAATCACCACAGTAAAGGTTTATTAACCGTATCGCCTTGCATCATCATGCTCTGCAAACCAGTCATCGGTGACACGGGATTGCTCCGCAGTCGCCGTGTTGAGAATGACGGATTTGCTTTGTGAGTCTATGTCCCCTGTTAGGTATGTTCATTCTCGGATAGTCATACGTACATGCTTCAAATGCCTCGATTCCATTCTCCCGACCGATTCCGCTTTCCTTCATGCCACCCCTGTAACCAGTGAGGTTCATCCCATGCATATATTCACTTTATAAGCACGTACCAAGGAGAGCTGGGATCGTTGCGATGGTGCGTATTCACCCACACAAGACCTGCTTCAATCATATCCGCAACGCGATGTGCTCTTGATACATCAGAGGTCCATATTCCTGCGCCTAATCCATACTTGCAATCGTTGGCAAGTGCTATACCTTCTTCCTCTTCCTACAGTGGGCCGCAAAATTATTGTCGCTCCCCGAACGGCCAGAGTGTTGCTTACATAGAATCTCTTGATCACGACCACGGGTCCAAATATTTCTTCTTGCCATATCTCGTCCTCGGTGTCCGCATCTGTGATGACCGTTGGGGGAAAAAAGCTTCCCCCGGAAAAATCGAAACCGTCCAGTGCGGATTTCCCAGTCATTCGTTCTCCGCCAGCAACGATCGTCCCACTTTTGCGGTTCTGAACCATGCCTTCGATCCGCTCGAGATGTTTACTAGAGATGATGGATCCCATCAAGGATTGTGGATTCGAAGCTGTACACAATCGATATCTGCGCAACGGAAAAGCGTGATACAAGACTTACGATCTCCCATGCGCGTTCGTATCCCTTCGACCTTGTCAAGAAACGCCTGCATGAACTTGTCATATATCTTGTCCTGAATAATTATTCGAGCACCCGAAACGCATGTCTGACCAGAGGCGACGAATGATGCAAAGGCAACGCCATTCACTGCCGCTACGAGGTCTGCATCATCAAATACAACAATCGGAGCCTGATCACAGGATCAACTAGGGGACCAAGGGCCGTGCAAAACTCACTTTGCCGCCGAGCTCGGCAGTAAATGCAGCCAAGTTGGCACCAACGACGGCACCTAGTGCGCGCCCGGCTCGTGTTCCAGCCTTTGGACGAGAGTTGCTGATCCAAAATACGAAGGCTACGTATGGCTTACTTACCGTTATGTCAACTTTTCGGACGAGTGGATGAGAAGCGAGTTGTTTCCCGGTAGTATGTCCATATCCAGGTAATACGGTGAACACGCCGTCGGGCACTAGGTCCTGGTTGGCTGACATGTCATTCAAAGACTAATGGCCACCAACCTCCCGCTTCTTGTGTCAGTTTGGAGAATTCGAGCAACGAAAGCGGGGCAAGCTGTTTTTACGTGGGCCAATATCTAATGACCAAGAGGGCGTAGAGAAATTACCTCGGATGGCTTGATGATGACGCTATTACCGGCAGCCAACGCAGGAGCGATCTTTTTTACAGCGATGAGCAAGGGATGATTGAAAGGCTAGTTTTATTTTGGGAGAGGTCAGAAATGCAGTGGTTGTTTGAAGGCTCACAGTGATTTGCACGACTACGCCGAGCGGAACGCGGTGTACGAAGTTGATCAAGTTGCCATGCGTTGGTGCCACAAAACCTTGGTGTGTCCTCAGAAGAGCGGAGTAATAGCGGCTGCATCGCTTGATTGAGTCGTGGCCATCTATTTGAAAATGAACTAACACACAGCCATTCTGGCAAGCGACCGATCTGGGCAGTCATTTCTCGGATAGCCCTTCCAGTCTGCAGGGTCTCTATGTTTGCCATAGCTGGTGTGTGCTGCTCGAGGAGCTGAGCTAGGCGCGCGAGAACGGTAGAGCGGGTGAGAAGGGGTGCTCTGGACCATATCCCAGATTTGTACGCGGCATGTGCTTGAGCCACAGAAGTCTGCACATTTTCGGCGGTCGCAACATCCACGCTGTTTGCACGTGAGAAGAGAAGAAGAAGAATATATGATAGAGCGACAAACGAGCGTATTTCCTTCCCTGTAGCAGGGTTATACACGGGAATGTTTTTACGGGCAACGCACTGATGAAGAAGACGGCGAGACATGGGTGGTTGTGGCTGTGCTCATTGACCGCGCCACAGACGCGATATAATCACGTGACTCGGAAGACCCGTGTGGTCCTTTCGTTTGCGAAAAGTGCTTAGACCTGAGCGGTCATGTCCACTCAACCACCTCCTAGACGTTCAGCCAGAGCTGCCTCTCTCGGTCCTACTACGAGCGTTCTAGCTAGAGCTGCTCCTCTTCAGACAAC
Organism: Leccinellum albellum; assembly: GCA_038090015.1. NCBI lineage: Eukaryota > Fungi > Basidiomycota > Agaricomycetes > Boletales > Boletaceae > Leccinellum > Leccinellum albellum. The sequence continues at coordinate 80,810 of JBBPLX010000013.1, forward strand.
CAACGGTACTGCAAAACCACCACCAGCGACCAAACCAACTAAACCACCACCAGCGACCACCACCCGATCCTCCAAGCGCGCGTCCTCCCCCGTGCGCGATTCCCCTCCACGTAAGCGCGCACGCTCTAGAGGCACACAATCCGATAACGAGGATGCAAAAGCCGCTACCCTCAAGAGGAACACTTCCAGCAGAAAGTTAGGCAGAAAACCAACCCTCAATGGCCTACCCGCCGTACCCGAGGAGCCACAGCAGCTCAAACCCTATTTCAACCCCCTCCCAACCCCTCCTACCCATCCCCGACCCGCTAACCAACTGTTCGTCTGGGGTGCAGGTAACTTTGGTCAATTTGGATTGGGCCCGGACTCCCTCGGCGAGTTCTCCTTTCCCAAGCGGAATACATGGGTCGATGAAAAAATGAGGGAAGGCGTGTTTGGATCCGTAGATGCTGGCCTCGAGGCAGTCGCAGCCGGTGGTTTACATACCCTTTTCATTGACGAAAAGGGCACTGTATGTCATTCCCCAGTATTCATTTATTCCTCTGATCACTTATCCCCTATAGGTATGGTCGTGTGGTGTGAATGATGATGCTGCGTTGGGACGTGTAACGAAAGACGTCCCTGATCCCGACAACCCGGGCTCCTTTATCGATGTCGACACCATCACCTCTTTCCCTTACCCATTACAGTCCTTGGTGGACGAGAAATTCCGTGCTGTACGCATCGCCGCGGGCGACAGTATATCCGCCGCCATCAGTTCGGATGGCGAACTGCGTGTCTGGGGGTCTTTCCGAGTAAGTGTTATTTGTTCTTCCTCTCAATGATCGATTGCGACGATTTCCACAAAACAACAGGCCAACGAAGGATCCCTCGGCTTTTCTAGCGACGCCAAATGCGAATTCCTACCCGCATCCATCCTCCACTTGCCCCACAAGCCTGGTGATTTCGAGAAGGCGGTCTCCGTTGCGGCTGGGAATAACCATCTACTCGTGCTGACGACACACGGTAACGTCTACGCTTGGGGCGCCGGTGAACAAGGCCAACTCGGTCGCAAAATTATCGATCGTCGCAAAATTCACGGCACCGTTCCCGAAAAAATCTCACTTGGCAATCGATCCAATCGAGCAGTCAATATCGGTGCCGGAAACTATTGTTCGTTTGCCGTCGACGAATCTGGAGACTTGTGGGCTTGGGGTCTCAACAAAATGGGTCAGGCTGGTCTCGATGCCTCTGACGAAATCCAATCACCAAAGAGAATTCCATCGCTCTGCAAAAATGCTCTCATGGGAGATGTCGTCGTCCAGATCGTTGGTGGAGATCACCATTCTCTCTTCTTGACAGCTGCCGGAAAGGTATACGCTTGTGGCAGATGCGACGACGGTCAGCTCGGCGTAAGCGAGGATGATGAAAAATACAAGGCGCGATCCAACGCAGATTTCATCGTCGAGCCTCTACAGGTCTCCTTTGATGGTTCCGAAGATCCCATCATACACATTACCGCGGGAACGCACAACAACATGGCGATCTCGCGAGATGGTGTCCTTTACGCATGGGGTGCAGAGACCCAGGGAGAGCTAGGCGTCAGAGGGAGGGAGGCCAAGACCCCCACCCCGGTCGTACGTAGAGAGGGCAAGTTCTTGGCTTCCGCAGTCTCGTGTGGTGGCCAACATTCGCTGGGCTTGTTCAGAAGTAAGGAATGATGATTGGCCGATCCCATCCATAGACTGCATTACATATCCGTTTGGACTGCTTCTACGCATATTGTTACGCCCTGCTACGGCACGCGCCTGTTACTTATTGAATTGTCGCATGATGCATCCACCTCAAGATATATACGTATTCATTCTTCATTACAATGTCACGGCGATCAGTCATAAGTAGCTGCCAAACGCCCGACGATATATTCTTCCGTTGTCACAGGCTTGTATTTGCTGGGGTTCGATGCGCTCACACAAGTCGGTAGGGAAGCAATATCCGCGTCGAAGTTGGGATTGCAAAAGAAGGCGATCGACTGACGCGCAGGTGTCATGCCTTCCGTATCGCTGATCTTTTGTATGGGTGGAGCCACGACACGATGGAGCGTGGAGCGGAGCACGTCATTGCTCCAACGTGCTAGTAAATCTCCAGCATTCACCACGATAGTTCCCGGCTAAACGACTTGCATCAGCGCTCCGCTCGATCTCGGATATGAAACCCTGACGTACAACGGGGTGCGCAGGCTGGAATCGTTGAGTATGTGGGTTTTGAACTTCCAATCCTCCGACCTGTGATTGCGTCAGGATTGACGAGGGTGAAGCGATCCACATCTACATACGGAGTCTTGGAATAACAGGGTTATACTCCCGTAATCTGCAGACACGACGTCGACGTTGGACCAAACCGAGAACCTCTAGTTGTAAATATACCTGAATGCGCGCCCGCTCGTGCCTGCCCCTCTTGAGAGAGTAGTCTGGTGCGGATGGAGGGGTATGAGAGGAGCCTCAAGTTATGGCACTTCTGGTCGATCTTTCTGTCAAAGAAAGACTCATCAAGATCCAGCCCTAACGCGATGGAGCGCATCACAGCTACGTGTAACTCGTGACATGTCTAACGATGAAGTTAAAGCACAACCCTTTGTCCAAGAAACGAGCAATGACTTGCCTGGAAGAACTGAAGCATGGTTTGCTTGAACCCAGGGGAATCGACCTCCTTTGGCCATTTGTTCTTCCATAAGGGATCCCAGTCGCGACCGATCTCCATTGTTTCTTTCGTGTCTGGAGCCTTGGCGCGCAGAGCTGCTATCTCTGCCGCATCGGAAGACTGTGTAACACGTTCCCGGCCTATTTTGACATAGCCCCGGTTGGCACGAGGGTCGTCCCAGGCAACTTGATCCTGCACACGCCATTGAGCGACGACATCCGAATACGAAGCTCAAAGGCCCCACCTTGACTCCCTGGGGTAAGTTGAAGAACGCCGCGCTCTGAGGGACGTGCGGTTGAGCGCACGCTGAAGGGTAAACTTCACCCTCGGTCTTACCTTTTTGTACACGTTGTCGATCGTGTCCGTAGGGATACCATGACCAGTCAAGTACACGAAACCAACCTCTCTGAAGGCGTTCACAATTTCGTCCGAAACACGGCGTTTCTCTGACTGAGCGGTGGCGACACGAAACGCAGAGAAGTCGATGATTGGTATGCGAAACGTCGAGTCGGAACGTACATCCTGAGTGCAGGGGTGAGATTGTACTTGGAATCGGAAATGTGATGTGCATACCTCTGCGAGAGTACTGTACCTTTGCATCGACAATGGAGACCGCAAAGGCAAAATTCTGAAGAGAGTGAGTGAACGACGCAACCCAGTCATGTTAACTCTGTCAAAGGTTGTGATTGTAGGTAAAGACAAGCCGAGTTTGTCCCACACTGGTATAAACCGTGGACTGCTACTAGGAATCGGAGTAACGAGAATATTAACATCAGAACGAAACAAAACAACTAAGCGAATATACAGCTACGTCGGTTGACATTAGCATCTGTCAGACAACCTTGTCCAGTGGCATGACGAGTATCCTGGTGTGCATCTGTTGCATGAAGGTTACAACCGGGCCGGGGAAAGCTGCAAAACGGCCCGCCGAACGAGAACCCTTGTCCGGGCGCCGTACTACTAGGCTATATATAACGACAGCGTAACCAGTTTTCGTGCTTCCTCGGGAGCCACTGGAATACAATTTCTTTTCCTGCATCAAACCACACCACTCGCTGACGAGCCGAGCAACATTATGTTGGATAAATAAAAAGGTACTTTCCAGAATTATAGGATTCGATGTGATACAAGCGTGTGCTTGGTGGTACCATAGGATCAATACGTCTCCCAAACGATGTCTGGTAATATCTTCCTCATGACTATTTGAGTGTGTGTGAGCTCCTGTTAACGCGCGGTATGGAGACTTACGTTTCCAATGCTCCAATGCTTCCTCACTTTGCCACGCATTCAATGTGTTGTTCGCGTCTGTCAACACAAAGTTTTCCTCAGTATCTTTCGACCATACATCGCCTCCCTTGAGTTGGGTTATCGAAATTTCACTCTTGTCGAGGTTAGATAGTACGTAGCGACGAAGGGGAGAGTGCAGATAATCTGCATCAACGGCTGGACGGAACGTAAGTGCATGAGAGGACGAAGAACAAAAGAAGACCTATTGCATCCGTAAGCATCTCTTCAGAGCTGGAGTCAGAATAAATTAAGTTACCATGTTGAGAAAATCAGCGTGCAACTGATCCTCAGGTATTTGTTCCAACAAATCATGGAAGACCCGACATTGCCCGAATACCCTCAGCAACGTGGTGGTGAGAGCTCGAATCGCCTTTGAGCTGAGCCAGTTCTATCAAGCAGGTGAGCTCATGCAGACAATGCAATTACCCAAGGTCTTGGCTCACCACCGCGACTACACCTTCTGGCTTCATAATCGACTTCAAATCGTTCCAAAACTCAACGGAATACATATGTTCCGGCACCCCCCCTCCAGAGAAGCAATCGTGGACAACGATATCGAATTTTGCAGGGCTCTCTTCATCGTTAGTTTGCATAGCAACCCGTCTCTTGTATACCCAGTTACGAGCGTCCTCCAAGAAGACATGATCATCTCCGGGATATTCAAGACCAAAGTATGTTCTTGCTGCATCGTACACTGCGGGATCGATTTCTACAATCGTAGTTGAGATTCCATGTCGGATGAATGCATCAGCTGAGATGCCAGCACCGAGTCCTCTGAAAAATAGTAACAACGGTTAAACGCACAAGTTAGGTGAAGTATACATCCAGTGACTTACATAACAAGAGCATTTTCCCGTTCAATATTATCGGATCGTAGAGTGCCACCCGCCAGTCGCACTGCTTCCTGCAGAATAAACGTGCTATAGATGGAATCACCAAGTGGTGTTCCAGCCAAATCTGTCCGTGATGGAGCGTTGTTGAGGGACACGATACTCGAACCAATCCAAACGCCGCCCAAGAGCGAATGTGATGCACGAAGGTAGCGAATAGAATGCGAGGTAGTCGAATCCACTCCCTCTGCCTTTAGAGATAAGAACTCCCCGACCACAACAACTCCAGTTATGGAGTTTGTTGAGGAGAGTATACGGAGCGGATAACCCTTGCTTTGATAAGGAAATATGCCTGAATCTGCGAGCGTCGGAGGGTAAAGGACCGGAAGGAAAAAGAAGATGGCAATGATCGATATAGCCCAGGATTTCTTGATTATGGTTGCATTTGATGCGAGCGTCCTGCTAGATAAAGAGGAATTGCTGATTTTTTCCATTATCCAGACGAAGGACGCTAAACCTCCCAACACACGGAACTGTTGAGGTGGCAGTTCGCCCCTCAGCCCCGTGAAGAAAGGTGGACGAGGACACCCACCATAACGTCATTCCGAACGTCCAAAGACAGGTAGCGGGCGACGAGTAGAATGAGCGGACGTAATTGTAGGGCGTTCACTGCCAAAGCCATAGTAGCAAGCATAAACTGGATTCACAAGGGTGGAGGATCAATTCGAGTCATTCAAGATGCAGCCAAGAACTCACATCAATGCTCGTCGCCAGCGACACTGCAAGATAAATCACTGGCGCGAGGACCGTCGCATGGGTTACAAGTGGCCCAAGCACTGGATCTCCATTCTTTGCAGCCAAGACGCTGATCCAATAAGAGGCGTGCGGAGCAACCTGGACAAATATGGCCAGGGATAGCAGAAGTAGAGAACGTGGAGGCTTCGGAAGGATGAACCCTAATGCTGAACTGCCGTATACCACGTAGTTTATGTACTTGGCAGTCGCGACGCCACCGAAAAGAGGATTGACGGCCCTTTCGTATGCTGCGGTGAAGAGCGAAATGCCAATACTAATGGCGAGTATCGAGAGAGATGCCTTCGTATTCTCCCATGTCGCAGCAGTCTCAGGCATGGCGCTCGAGTGTCGCCCTCGAATTTGTCTATTTCAAGCACCGCAGCCATAACACGGACACGTATGGTTCCTAGGTTTTACATACACCCTCGCTAGCTTCTCGGCCATTTCGAGAGCATAGTAGTAGCGACTATCTCTTCTCCTCGTTCAGACCATTTATGACTCGAGAGGTGGTGGTTGCTATTGGGAGCCCTCTTGTGCTAGATTCGAACGTCCGTGCGATCGGATCTACCGCCCAATGGTTGGGTCGTCCCCGCCGAAAAAACCTTCCTCTTGGAACGTGTCTTTGTCTCCGTACGCCTGTTCTTCATGCTCAACTTGATGGTAATCTCCCTCCTTGCCGAACTGACTATCGCTCGAGGACACAACCGCAGCCTCCATTTCGACATCTGCTCCCCGGCTTTCATAGACATACCCGTCTTCACTAGCAAGGCGGCTGCGGCTGCTACTATCAACCGTGCTAACATCTTCTGCATCGGGGTCCCCAGCACCATCACGTAGATTGGCCTTGCTTGACTCGTTCGTGTATGCCTCTTCAATAATCGTTTGGATCGGCGCCACACACGGCTGTAGCACGTTGAGTTTCTTCGACGAAGCAGGCGTTACAACTGGTTGTAAGGTTTTGAATGTACTGGATGTCGCGCTAGCGTGACCAACACCAAGATTCGCAGCAGAGGGAGGCTACGGTGTGAACCCACTTCCACCGCCAGCACCCAAGGCTGCGTTCTCGTTCCGATCTTGACCCGGTGGACAGAAAAACACTTTGAAGGGCATTTTCGAGTCAACGAATGGAACGAACGTCCACTTCGTAGAGGTTCATACGGCTCGTAGTGTTCAACCACTGAAATCATATTTTTGTTTCTTAAAGCATAGGGAGTATAGGTACATACTAAGGAGTCGGGGACTGGCGCCTGCGCCGCTACCGATGAAGACTAGAACTAGCTACATCGATATATCGACTCGGAGTTCACCACGAAAAGTCCTCGACCAAGGATGCCAGATTCGACAAACATCATTCAAAGTGAGATTCGCTCGGTCAGACCATCGATGAGAGTCTTCAGCCTTTCAACTTCATGATCAGCTGCAACTGCATCTCTGTCCATGGTTATCGCCTCAGTAATTCCAGGGAATGTTGTCGCGCCGTAGCCTAATAACATAATCCATCAACATGCTTGGCACTGCAACGCCCAGTCTGGAGCTTACCCAACCACTTCCCTGGGGCTACCCCAAGATGCTTGTACCATTCACGGTCTTTGATACCTCCCTCGGAGATGAAGCCTCGCTCGAATGCGACGAGCTTATGATTGGCGGCCTGAACACGCTTGATGGCCTTTAGCAGTTGCCTCCTTGGAATCCTGGAAAATTATTAATAGACACGTAGTTATCAGGTTGTGCTATGGAGGCGAACATAAAGTTTGTGAACCCCCAATTTTCAGGTACTTTGCATTCCTTGCTGATATACTTGGCGAGCCCGCAGACAACTTCTCTGAACTTGTGGTGCACCTTGCGTAAGAATGCTTGTTTTTTCTTCAATTTGCCGAGAATTTGCCTCAGCTTGGTTTCGGCTTCGGCCTTTTCAGTGTCAAGTCGCGCGCTGGCAGCTTGAAGTGACTGAATTGACTGGCCCAAAGAAGTAAAGTCGACCTCGACAGATGAAGTAGCGCTCAGATGTTCTACTCTGCAGGCAGAATAATTGGCGATGCGGTCCCAAGCAAATGTGAACACACGTACTTCTCAAGGTAGGATTGTAGCTGGAGCGAATAGTGGGTTGTATTGAAAGGTAAGATGATGTCACCTGAAAGGCGGAGGGTTTGAAGGCCTATATGTTTGGCAATGGCAACCTGGGAAGATGATCAACGTTTGTAGTGTTTAGCGCTGATTCGGAAACAAACATGTCTAAAGAAGCCGGGATCGCCGTATACCTCTTGCCAATGTTGCGAATCGAAGATTGAATGGTAATGGTACACAGGATCATGCAGAGATGAGGAGAAGTCCAGCTGGGAACTAGGCACCTGGATAACTATTAGACCAAACTCCACAGATACCTCAGATTTCCTCACCCCGATGTATTGCAGAAAGACTGTGTAGTCACTGCCAGAGCCAAGGGGTCTTACATCAATATTGCCGCTATTGGACACCGCGTCTTTGTGCATAGCAGCCACCTCAGCATCAAGATTATTTCCGAATAGTTCACCATTGTCCGTGCGTGCATCCCAAAGAGACCGTCCTTCAGAAGTTGGGTGAGGGATCTGCTCAGCTGTGTCACGTAGCAAGTGGGCGAGGAGTGGTGATGCAAGTGCCCTCAGGTGAGACCCGGATGCAGCTGTGTCTGAACAATAAAGTAAGATACAAGTCACCCCGTCATTGCCATACAGGAACATACCGAGGTTGATGTATGCAACGACATGCTCTCTTATCCAGTCCGTAAAGTCTTCACCCCATTCTGTACTGCCCACCAATCCGTACTTGGAACATAGTTAGAGGTATGGGGTACAGCATGATCATTCTTACCTCTTCTCCGTCCCAGCTTGCGATTAAAATTGTGCGCAAGGGCTTCCAGCCATTTCGCAACAGCGTACCAAAGCCACGAATGGCCTCATGAACCGCTACAGTGCCTGACGAGGGATCAGAAGCTCCCAAAACCTAAAAGGTATCGGAGTTAATATCCCTTCAGCATGCAGAAATGTCGTACCCAAGCTGGATATACATATTAATGCGTGTCATATTCAACAGTGGAACACATACCATCACGATGATTGCCGAGCACAACAACTTCTTCCTTGATGTGGCCAGGTATGACCCCAAAGGTGTTCCAGATAGGCGTGACCTTCTCCTCGACTAATTAACAACATTGTCAGATCGACCCCTTACGTATCGGGATTCGTACCATTATTGACTAGCCTTACGGTAGGACCTTCCTTGCCGTCCGCGATTTGGTCTAGTAAGATTTTGGCATTCAGCCACGAGATGGGTAAACTAGGGATCGTTGGCTTGCTGCCTCCATCAACTCTCGTGCTATTCTCATACGCAGGATAACCTGGAGTTGAAGGATCTCCTGGATAAAGCGACAAGAACTGAACTGAACCCCTTTGCACGGAGGTCGGATTACGGGCAGGTCCATGGGGATAGCTTTAAGAGATTTTGAGGGTTTGACGTACTACACTGTTTCATAACTCACGGCAAATATCCATTCTCGACAGTGACAGTACCATCATCCCGCAGGTCTGTATATATCAATACGGCGGCGGCGCCAAGCTCCTGAGCTCTCTTAACCTGGAACGCGCTTTCTATCAAACCGCGAGAATCGTCAAATGGGTTTTAACACACCTTCAGTCCACGGAAATTGCCGCCGTAGCGAGCAAGTACAATTTTCCCGTTAAAGTCTGTCCCTGTAACCAGCTAGTGAGGCAATCTTACAACTAAGGAAGGGAAGTTACAAACCAGCCTCGATAAGAGCATCGTAATCTTGCTTCCGTCCATAATGCACGTGTATAAGCTTTCCTTGAGCTTCGCCGCCGGGGCTGATTCCATGCCAAGCAGGAACAGCTGTTGCGTACTCGGTAGCATCTGCGTCCGTGCCGTCGGAGACCTCCTCCAGTTCGGCGGTCCAAACAGGGTTCCCGTCTTCTCCAATAATCTCCAGGCTGTGGTTCAGAGGAAAATTCAAGATAGGGTAGTAGGTATTGATCCAAGCCGTGGGCCGCTCGTATGTAGAGATGTTTAGGGTAGCCGCTTGAGCTTCGTCCGAACCGGCAGGATAAATTGGAGCCTCGCAGATATGGCTGATACCTAGCTCCTGTTGCAAATGTGCGAAAAAGTCTTTTGCGGTTTGCAGGTCTTGGGATGTACCGGCCAAGTGAGGCTTCGATGCGTACTGACGAGAGGCGGCAAGGGCACTCTGTTCATTTGGAACGGTTCTTTCGAGAATCTCACCGACTCTCCTTCGATAGGAGAACACAAGTGAGAACTCACAAGAATAGCTTCTCTGCTTTGCTACCCCTCAAAGGACCATCGGGTTTTCTATTGCCATGCTTCATGTACTCGGTCATGAGAGCACCATATTCGCTATCTTGAATGTGCGTTACACACGAAGAGGAACGGTGTATGGCCCAGAGGAACAGGAACCCAACGAGGAACAAGCTTATAGCGAAACGCATCCATCTCTTCCCTGATCGTGGTTGCAAGTGGCGTCGCTGTGTCGCAGGAGAAGGAATGACATGCTCCGGATTGACAAGGACCGACTCCTTGACGTCGCCCACTCCAGTTCTGAATTCTCGTTCATCCATACTTAGCTGTTGCGACTACACTGACTGGCCTTCTTGGAACAGTGAACTCAGCTAAGGCCTGTGAGGGTTTACGAGGATGCCACGCAACATTGTAGCTGTTCATAACGTGGTTTTTGTTTACCAGAGTTTACAGGCAAACAAATGGGCCGAGCAAGTCCGAGTCGTCACGGCCACAGTTGAAAGTTACAAACTTTGTTTGCTGCATAACCTCGGTCAAAAACATTGAGCATAGTACTTATGAATCGACCATCGCCGTGTAAAACCGTCGCCTCCTTTCGCGCGGCACATGTTAGATCACTGAAGCATACCAACCCATTGGCATCCGCTACACTCCTGCCACCTCAGTCTTTGCAAGCACCAGACAGGTCCGGGAGGGTATATAAACCTACAGCGCGGTCAAGACAACGTCCCCTGGTCTAGTGCAATCAACGCTTACTTGCGTCCAGTTCTTCCTCCCGTTCCACTCCAGGGGCGTCGTCAGATATTTACCTCCTGGGATAACACTTTCGAATCCTCCATACTCCTTGCTGTCGCTACTCAAGACGGCCATATATTCGCCTGCGGCGTCAACACCAACCCGGTAATCCGTATATGATTTTGTGGGATGGAGGTTGAATATAAACAAAAGACCGGCGCGCTCATAGACGATTATTTTGTCGGTTTCATGCTTCAGGGAAACGTAGGCCTTTCAGGGGGGTGTCAGCCAGATGGAGATATCTTGATTGGCAAATACCTGTGGGGAGGCCAGCCAATTGTACCTGCTTTCCAACTTGTTCATCGCAGCATCGAAATTATTCAGGTACTGGTAACGCAGCAGATCATCGTCTACTACGTTCCATTGTCGGCGTGCATATTGGAAGGAATTGCCGTTTCCTTCGCGGGGGAAGTCGAGCCACTGTGTGGCCACGAATACGTCAGAAAAGTGTCAGAAAATGAGCACAACACGTTCGCAACATTCACCTCTGGGTGCCCAAATTCATTACCCTCGAAGTTCAGATACCCCTCGCCGCCAAGGGAATGAACTAGTAATCTAAACTGACTTAATTGCTGACTATAGATGTATTCGGATCCAGCTCACCGTATCATCTTGTGCAAAGCGAGCCCACGAGCGATTATGGGGGTCATAGGAGTGAGATTTGACATGTGGGTGTCTAAAATCACAGATCAGTCACCTGTTTGATTTCGTCGGAGACTTCAAAAAACTCACACATTTCTTTATCCATCAACCAAAATGCCAGGGTCTTGTCGCCAACCAGAGCCTGATCATGGCTTTCAGCATATGCTATACTCTTCTCTCCATATCTACGATTTGTCAGAGTGTGGATGATGTTGCCCATATTCCACTCGTCGTCGGACTTGTGTTTGAGGAGTTTAATCCACATGTCTGGGATGGCCATTGACAGACGGTAATCAAACCCAATACCACCCTGGCCGACGGGAATACATAGAAGCGGCATGCCAGAGACATCTTCCGCTATGGTGATAACGGAAGGGTAGAGTGTATGCAAGACGTCGTTCGCCTGTATTCTCTCAGTGACCTGACTTGGTTTTATGGGAATGTACTCACCAACATCAGGTAAACGATAGCTTCGTCGTCTGCACCGGAACCATAATACTCGTGGTATCCACCGGAAAACCCTGTTCCGATGCCATGGTGTATGTACATCATGCTGGTGACCCCGTCGAATCGAAATCCATCGAATTGGTACTTCTCCATATAGAACCGGAGGTTACTGAGCAAAAACCTGAGAACTTCGTGTGATCCATAGTTGAACAACCTGCTGTCCCAGAGCTCGTGCCGACCTCTGCTTCCCTCATGGAAGTAAAGATGATCAGAACCATCAAACGCATTCAATCCATCCAGAACGTTCTTGGACGCATGGGAGTGAACAATATCAAGGAGGACAACGATGCCCAATCCATGAGCAGTGTCAATGAGCTCCTGAAGTTCTTCGGGTGTACCATATCGAGAACTTGCGGCAAAGAAACTAGTGATTTGATATCCGAAAGCTAGAGAACCATCATTGATCGGAGTACGGAGGATATAAAAGTGTAGACCTGCATGCATAGTAGGGGTGCTCCATAATTGCCATCAGCTGAATCGTATTGTATCCAAGCTTCTGGATCCGAGGGAGGACGTTCTTTGTGAATTCCTTGTACGTTCCTACCCGATGTTCCACTGTCGAAATGCCGACATGAGCTTCATATATCCTCACAGATTGTGGCTGAGGGGGACGAGGATTCTTGAACTGGTAACGTTCCGTTGCAGGCGGATTCCAAAACCGAGACTCGTAAACAGGGGAGTAAGTCAGGTCTTGAGTAACCCGTTGTGTCCAAGCAGGTAATCTTTCGACTCGGACACCATCAGGCAAGATCAGTGATATCTGGTCAAACGGTGTCTTTATCTGCGTTCATAACTTGATTCTGTGTTGAACCCACCTTCACTTTGGAGTCGTGAGGTATCGCGGGTTGTCCCGGAGCCTCGGGAGGCAATGTGATCTCCCATACCCCATACTGGTTCTTCGTCATCGGATGAGACAGTCTGTTCCATTCATCTGTGAAACGATTCAGCATGAAATACACGCACATGTGAAGCGCATGGACAAACTGAAGTCTCCGATCAAGTTGGCCTCTTGAGCGTTCGGTGCCCACTCTCGGTACATCACAGCCCCGTCTTCCTTCACCGTGAAGCCCATCACTTCATAACCCTTCGTAAACTTTTCGTAGCCTCCTTCATGCGCGAAGATAGCATCCTTCCACTGCTGGAATTGCCTGTGGCGGCGCTCGATGGTCGGAAGGAATGGCTCGAGATATCCATCAAGCCGGAGGATGTCTTGGTGGTTGATTTGCATCGTCGAGTTTCCGGACATATCAATTTTCTGACCACAAGGTACAGTAAGTCAGAAGGAAGAAGAGGTGCTGATGAATTTTTTTTTTACTTGCGCCAGGTTGTTTGTTTGGAGATGACATCGATACCGCTTGGGACAATCTCGTCATATCTCGGGTGTAAGTTCGTGTTATGGCCGTCTTTGTCAATTTAGTACTGCCACCGTACCAATGTAATTATGTAATATCATCGTACCCAGCCCCGTCGCACCCCATGAGCAATTACATCACTAGCAGACTTGGGCCCATCCGACGGTATAACCGTTTTCCGACGAGCTTTCTGTCCTTTCCTCGCTGAGGCAATGCAATTGCCTAGCAGCGTTTCCATCTCCACGAGACATTCGTAACACTCTCCTTCGTCATATCCTGTCGGTGACATCACCTGGTTATCACCTCCACCCTGCCTTCTACCACTTGGCAGCTTCAGACACTTTTCACGCAGTAATTTAGTGACCAGGTAGTGCAGCCACTGCGATCAGAATGAGTACGACGGATGCAGGAGCGTAAACACCCGGACACTTACCATTACGTTCGTGAATGGGTGATAGGACTTCCAAGCACCACGGATAATGTCCTTCATCGCCCTGTAAATATCATATTGGTAATCGCCTGCGAGCGTCAGCAGTCGCGTGATTAAATCATGATAATAGCTCACCTTCCCCTTCAAATATTTCACTATCGAAAGGCGTCCAATAGGTTTTAATACCTTGGGCGTCCACGGCGTCCATTCTGGATAAACCCAAGTCGATTATGGTAACCTGGACGCCAGAGCGAGGATCATCCATAGTTATCAGCGAAGCAGAACATTTGCGAGTTAACTTTTTAACCGGTATACTTTTCACAAGAATCTGGCCCCAATGCAGGTCACGGTGCTTTGCAAGCTCGTCAGTTCCGCCGCTAAAAACTCAAAGTCTACTGACAGACCTCGAAATTTACCAAGCGCTCAGCTTGTTCAAGGGCTCTTGCGACTTGCCAAAATATTCCACAAGCCTGATACCAGCCAGACTTTGAAATATTTTTGAACACAAATGACTCCAAGTCTGGTCCTCCATTTGGAAGTATGATGATGACATAGACCTGCGTCAACCCAAACGAATCTATATTCGTGAATACACGACTATCAGTATGATTTTAAAGCTTACCCGGACGTATACTTTCAGATCCTTTCCTCTGGTTGTATTCGTCCCACAGATCTAGGAGAAGTGACGGATATCTTCCCTTTACAACATATGTTTTCAAAAGTTTGACGAATCCATCACAAATCTCTCCAATTTCCCTCGTTACAATGATTTCTTTCAAAACATCTTTGGCATCACTAGGGGCCGGCATTTCAACTGCTTCTGGAAGTATCGGTTCCTCAGACCGAACTGGGATGATTTTGAGTACCACGTCGCCGATACCAAATACCTCGGAGTACGATGCTTCTCCGATCTTGCGAAACTTCACATCTTTGTCTTCTGCAGAAGACTGGACAATGGGATCAAACGGGAATGATTCAATGAATGCAGAGAACTCGTAGGGAGATGCCTGTGCACATTCTTTCAAAAGGGGCATGAGATATTCCGGCTGTACGAATGTTATGTCGTCAATTTCTGTGGCATCGGAAAGATCTAGTTGAGCAAGGTCCAATGAGAGGTCTGTGTCCGTTAGGGTTGAAGGTGTGGGTGGCGGGCGACGAAATGCTGAACGACTAGAACTACCCCGAATCGGTGTGAGTTGTCTTGGTTTCGCAATAGGAATGGGGGGAGGAAGAAGAGTTGGAGCAGCGATTGGTAGCGGAGGTGGCTTTGGAGGGGTTAGAGCAAGTTGGAGTAGACTTGGGGGATTTCGGGCAGCCTTTTTTAGGAATGGTGCGTGAGGGATCACCACTTCTACACGGAGCGACTTTGATCTCAGGTGTGACTTTGTAGGAGGAACAGGAAGATTCTTGCGTACAGTGCCTTTATTATCTGCTTCGGACTCGTCGGATGAAATGACGATGGCACGAGGTTTCCGATTCAGCCGCTTGCTGACTGGTATAGTGGGAACAACCTCCACATCACTGTCATCACTGATAACGATAGGTGGGGGGCTAGATGGCAAAGTTTTTTGGACCTTTTTTCCCTTTCCAGTTGCAACGCACACCTGGTTCGCTTGGATATCTGTATGGGATAGACGACGTTCTTGTGTTAACACACTTCCGGTCTCATCGAAAAGAAAGATATCGACAGCGACAGTTTGCGTGCGTGGCTTCAAGCTTGTGCGCGTAGGTTTGATGCTAGATGCCTTGGATTTACCCTTGGCACCAGAGGACGGTAGGTAGCTTCCGTTGAGTCGGAGAGGGGTAAGGGGCTGGCGAGTGCTCAAGTCCAGCTTGGATGGGACTCGCTTCGTAACAGCATCCTGAGTTGTCCTCAGCTGCACATGTTTGTTTTGGGTCAACGGCGAACTCCTTGGTGAGCGGCTTGAACCTTTCAATCTGCGATGTCCCACTCGAGGCTTTGCGGGTGAGATGATAATAGCGTTTTCCCTCTTGAGAGAACGAGGGGGTGGTGGAATGTCCACGTCCGAGGACGAGTTTGCCGATTCCTGGTCTCGTCGATCTGATACATTGACGATGCGAGAACCCCTCCGGCCATATGAATTAATTTGTTTTGTCTTTGTCCCAAGCATAGTCCACGTATACGAAAAGTTTTCCGGTATCAATCCTGTGTTGTGGGAGGTATACCTTCCAGTGGGGTAGGGATAAGGTGGGTATCGTTCAAGTCGACGCGATGTGAATCAACGATGACGCGTGTTCAACACAACGCGACTAATCACGTGTCATAATGATCGCTCCGATCCGATTGAGATCCGAATTACCACCATCAACTCACACTAGACTTGATAATTCATATGGCTCTCCCACAACCACTACGGGTGTCCGTAACCCCTCCTGAACTAGAATTGATTGCGTCGGAGCACCTGGTCGACATAGTTCCGCTGATTACAATGGAGAAAACCGCTTTCATTTCGGTTGAACGAACACTCACTGTTCTTTGTGCTCAAACTTACGAGCAATGTATAGGGTGCATACGGGCCATTGCGCCCCCCAAACAAGTCCCGCATACCGCTTTGGATGGCTGTAAACTTGAAGTTGAAGAAAAAATGTTATATTGTTCCCCCCGAATGGCTCTCAGTCGGTATGCATCAGTTGTTTATCTTCTTGCTTTCTGATTGGTTAGTTTTAGAGTTCTTGCAAGACCGGCTGTCGGAAGAGACGAGTGAGACGGAATTCAGTCGTCTCCCATTCCGCTTCGCGGAGATCGCCAAGGTTATTCTGGACGTGTAAGAGGCAATTGAGCCTGGTTTAGCTTATCATCTCCAGCTATTGCTCACGTCACGCTAGGGCGTCCGACGACGTCCAGAACGCAGAGAAGATCAGGTCTTTACTGAAGGATTTGCGTGAAGCACGCCAATCAAAAAGTCGAGATGGTCTAAGTCAAATCGACCATAGTGAGCTTAGTGTATGCTCCTTTTACTATTGCGCTGTTTCTATACTAATCATTGAGTTTCCTTAGTTGCCCAACCTATGCTCAATGGAGATCAATGAAATCAGACCCTACTTTGTGAAAGCCATGAATGTCTTTACCCAATTAAAGAGCCTGCCTACATTTAACGAGGATAATAATGCATGAACAATCCAATCCTCCGTACTCTATTGGTAAGCTGTTTCACAATTGGACATCACATTCGCATCACATCTGCCCCCGGAGTTGATGGATCTGCTGCGACAGGATGTGGATGCTCTCCTTCATATCTGAAAGCTCCTTCAAAATCGTTCCTTGGGCTGACTAAAGGCAGGAGTTCACGTAAGTAGTTGTCAAAAGTAGAATACGCAAGTTATTGAGCACATACATGTGTTGTATCCGGGAGCTTCCTGACCAATTCATTGAAGGGTACTTTGCTGATCTGCAAATTGTGTTCCGCATCGGACCCCTCGACAACAGGGTCGATGACTACAGGATCCTCAACATCAATTTCATCTTCTCCATTAAGCCAGTTCATCATCCATGATCTCTGCATCGACGAGGTTTCGAAGAGAGCAATGGTGGATAGCGGAATGAAAAAGAGGGTAGTCATGACAATTCGATTCAGCTAGCCAGGGCAGCTTTAGATATGATAATTGGAGATATGATTAATACCTACCTTCGCATATTGCCTGCCCCTGAGTCCACAGAATCTGCGAATCCGTCAGTACTTCAGCTATCAGGATCCATCTTAGCCTCACTCTAAGGGCGCTATAAAAAACGTCTCGACAAGGTTGAACGGTGCAGGATAAGCATATGAATCTGGGGCTCGGAGCATTGCAACCGTTTTCCATGCAAAGAATGACATATATTCAGCTTCCGCATCACCGATGACCTGCGGCATAAACTCAGACGAGATTCGATATTAACGAACGGCAACATTTACCTCGGAATACGCAGAAGCAAATAGAGAAATCAGGACATTCAACAAAATCACTACCGTAGTGATATTCCAACTTGGGACATTGTATGTGAGCGAATAAGACGTGGGAAAGGCTTTATACTCACAAGTAATATAGTGTCAACAGCACAGGCCTGAAGCAGAACGACTTTAGGTTAAATTGACCTTCTCCTTTCAAAATATATTGGACTGACCTGTCCGCAAATTTATCATAATTCGGGGATCTAACATAAAAACATTAGGCGAAAAAGGCGCATGCACGAACAAGAGGATATACTGAAGAAGGCTTTGCAATAGCATGTTGATGACCTACAATAACTTAACATCTGGAGCTCAAGATTCCGGCAAAAAGTCCTACTCACGGTCGACGTGTTCTCGGTTTCACCATCTGCAGCGTCCAAGGCAAACATTGCCTGCACGAATCCAGCGCCTAAGAGACATAGCAGCTAACAGACACGCACTATATTCAGGTGCCTCCCATGCAGTAATCAAGACCATACGCACCGCAAAGAAGATACCAGACTCCTGCAGCATTCGCGCTACACAAATTTGCATAGTCCCCATATATCTGTAGTATGAGTAAGAAAATGAGATCATTATAAAGTAGCGTTTTCCAATTCTCACTGGAAGCCATCAAATACCGTTACTAGTTCTGTGAACTCTTTAGCAGAAGGTCATGGAGCAATAGATGGCAATCTTACTCATCCTGGATAATGAAGGGGTTGTCTTGCATTAGGTTCGAGAGCTTGAAAGCAAACTTACCAGATGAAGGGCGCAACAAAGCTGAGAATCTGGAAACTCCTCAGCCTAAGATCACCAGCCTGGTTCTCTGATGCTTGCATGCCAACAATACGAAAGATGAACGCCAACAAAAGCAACGTATTAGTGATAAATGCAACGACAGTCCAAAACCCGAATGATCGCCAAGATGCGTAATGAATCAGTTTATACAACTTTGTTAGGTTAGTGTGATAACATTCCAATACATAAGAAACACACTTTGTGCAAATCTTCAGGATAATGAGAATCAGGGATTCATTCACTATGAGCACTTGTGGAATTACCTTCCAGACAGAAAGCAAGCGCCATGATATACAGCGCATACTCCCAGGGGTCGAGTGACACGTGAACCGGATTTAGTCGTTCGGTCGGCTCCTTGACTATATGACCAGGACAGCATCAGTGACGCGCGAGCCAGTTGGCTATTATCCTACCAGCTTGTGAATAAATACCCAAGAAAACGAACCAGACAATGATTCGGAAAATACTTTGATACCTGCAATACCATGGCATTTTTTGTTTTTGGAGTAATATAAAAATTACTTACAAAGGTACCGACATGCGGGAGGGGTCTACATGATTCCAGAAGGACTCGCGGCGGTGGGACTTGTGGTACGATATGTCTAGACGCACGTCAAAGGAAGTAACGGTGACATTATGGCCGGCTTACAATGAATATCGTCATGTTCATCAATAGACTGGACAAGAACACCATTCCACAGCGTGGTGACAACTACAAAGTGCTTTAGCGTTTATCTGGACTCAATGTAGGACACCGACCATCTTGAACCTCGCTGGACGATAAAAAGATCGTACTAAAAATAGAGTGACAAGTGAGCTCGAGCCTGGTAGTGGGGTACTCACCAGTGATTGTCAATAGCAACTTCAAGGGCGCTGGAGAACTCGCTGTTGTCGCCGTCACGTTCCTTGTACCTATACCGGTTAGTAATCATCGTAATGAGTTTGTCCAATGACGTCTGGTGCACAATTCTGCGCGCGAGAGCCTCGCAAGCGATAGCTTAAAAAATCATTGACGGGTAGGTTCCGATTATGCTAATTCGAAACACATACCACGACCATGGTTTTCTCCGTAGTTGGCAGGGTCGCGTCGTGCTTCGTGAAGGAACTCTGAATGTGCTCGGAGGAGGCAATACGGGAGCTGAGAAGCAAAATAGAGGCATGTTTGTCAACAAGATGGATAGAGATGGACTCACAGCATCCCTAAAATCACCAGCAGCTTCCATATAGCACAAAACCACCCGTGGCGTGATGATGCTGCTTGTAGGATCATTGATACTCTTTACATCGATTTCAAGAGGAAGAAGTTTCAGCGTTAAGGCTCGCAGGCGCTTGATGAGCTCTGCAAAGAAGTTTAATTTCACATCCCCGGGGAAACACAGCCCCGACGCACTTGTGAGGGTATCAGGAGATGGCTTCTTCTGTTCTGGAGGGAACATATGGCCCTGTTCATCTTCTGCGTCCCGACTACGAAACATCCTTGCTCTTGGGTGTTGGATGTAACGTCGTTAACGTAGAGCGACGGTTGCCCCTTGGCACAAACATAATTGACATGCGCTAGTACATTTCCGGTTGTGGCAGAGTGGCTGTGGCAGCTCGTCTGTCTCCTACTACGAACCGATGCCAGTCAGTCATGTCGTCCACAGCAACAGAGTCGTTAACATTCGCTCGTGCGTAGGCTTATCATTCGTCCCTAAACGAGGTGGACGATGCCCGACAAGTGGGCAACATGTCCATCCTACCTATCAAGACCAAGATTCGTGGCCCAGCACCTGCTGGTACGTTTCGACGATTACATCCCCCCAACTCCAGCTTAAGACGTGTTTTCAGCTGATCCAGAGCAGGCTGATATCGTTGACGAGACATTGGATTTGTTCCGAGCGAATTCTCTTTTTCGGAACTTTGAGATCAAAGGGCCAGCTGATCGCCTCCTCATTGTGCTCATACTCTTCGTTTCCGATTGTCTGGCCAAGATCGGGACAGCCAAAACTGTTCCGACACAAATAGAGGCATCCAAACTGCTGAACACTCTGTCTGTGGACAGCTTCCCAATCCCTGGCGATGCCAATTTCGCGTTGAACGCTCACTATGCTGCCCCGGGAAATCGGGCGGACGCAGGTACGAGACGTGGTGTACGTGCTTAACCCACAACTGATGGCCCAATTAGATTACCTCCGCACCTACTTGACACAAGTTCGTCAGGAACTCGCTGCTCGACTAGTGGAACGGTTGTACGCAGATGGCAGCGGGAAACCGAGCAAGTGGTGGATGGCCTTCCAGAAGAGGCGATTCATGAACCGTAGCCTGGGTTCATGAAATGCGATGACCCACGAACGTCAAGCCTGTCATCTCTATATTCCACAAGTCCACTAGATACTACTCGTATACTAGCGTTTCCTCCTTTCGTTAGGGTTCCTTCTACCATATCCGATCTGTGGCATGCCGTCTTTGTTTCCTGATCTCCCTTTTGCCGAGCCGCTAAGTATCCCTGGTATCCAGTCTGGATCTGTCCAGCTCCCCACTGCAACACCACGCTCCCCACCTCGATCCACGAGACCCTTGAGCATCTTCTGTTCATCGCGTTCTCTTTTGCCGTCCGCACGTTTTTTGGCTCGCATGTATTCCACTTGATCTTCACGAAGAATCAGGCCTTCCCCCGTTCCTGTCTTGGCAGACCCCGGCCGAGGGGCGGGTATCGAATATTTCGTCCCGCGTAATTTGTACTGAAAGTTCTTTTTGAGGTGTACCTCCATGACAGGCGTGTCTACGGTTGCATTTGGAGAGGAAAGCGTTACCGACGCTCTCATCAACGTCGGGTTTCCACACGAAGGACAAAATTGCTTTGAATTGTCCTTGCATATTCTGATAGAAATCAACAGCACGTTCGAATGAAGAAGAAATGTACTCACTTGAAGCAAGCGTGACACCTAAGAACCCATGTTTTCACCTTGCGTATTCGTTTACCTTCAGTGCCAACCAAAGTCAGCCCCATTTGAAGCAGGACGTTCTGCATGGCGAAGTCTGCTGTCATGCATCCTGCCAAAACGGGTTTGTGGTCAACTGCTCGACGTCGCCTCTTCAGATCGCCTTCTGAAGAAGGAAGGAGTTTAAGAGCACGAGACTTGTGCAAAGCAACATTATCGAGAGTTATCCACTCTCCCTCTCCATCAACGTCATCGTCTGAAGGGTCGTCGTAGAGTGGTTCTTCCGGAGTCAGATCTGTAGCAGATTCGCTATCAGACCCCAACCGTTGTATTTCCGCGTCGTGAGGCTCATTTTCGCGTATTGGACTGTCTTGTTGGCCATCTATTGATAAATCATTCGCCGCGCGGCTAAGATCGTCGACATCCCCACCCTCGGGAGCTTCTGGGCCAATCGAAGACGATTGAGGTGAGTTGGCAATCGGCTCTGGATTCGTGTGTGAAACTGCGGGAATATGATCCTGTCCATCGTCCGCGGAAACACCTGGCTCTGTGAAGGATTGTGGGACCGCCTATGAGTTTTGATAAGTATTTCCGAGACACGATGAGGGTATCGATTTACCTCTTGCTTTTGCTTTTCTAAGCGTGCGTTCTCTTCGAGTTGGAGCGTGTGAGTCAGGGCAAGGACGCATATATCTGTATGGGACAAGACGGCGTAGTCGCCAGTCTTTTTCGCAAACTGTATCACTGTCGACCTGATGAGTGGGACAACGGCGAGTATGGTGCATGGAAGGTACCCTGTGTGAGTGAAGCGGGATCAGGATTCCGGATGTCGACTCGAACGCCCGTGGAGACCGCTAGCTGCTCAAAATGTTCCCGTGCTCGCTTGTCCTTGAGCTCGTCCAACACCTGCGGGACGGTGAGGTAGGTGTCCGCTAAACCCCGCAGCGGGGATAAGGATAGAAGGGGACCCGAGTCTAAAACCAAAGTTTTACAGCGTTGTGACATGGCGAGATAGATATGATCTGTAGTACTAGCCTGAGTTACTAGTGTGGGTAAATCCCGCTTCGAGATATAAGCCGATCACCCCGACTAGTACTCTTTAACTTGAGATCGCAGTGATCATGGTGCCCAAACAGTATGTGGTCAACCATTTACGCCCATATCCGCTCATCACGCCTCCAGATATCGCATTGTCGTCCTTCCTGGCGATGGGATCGGTGCGACCTCTCGAGTGCACTGCACCTGCTCGTACTGACGACTGTGCTCAAGGTCCTAGTGTTATCGATCAAGCCACACGAGTATTGCAACTCATTTCCGAAGCATCGACCACGACGAAGCTCATCCTCCAACCATACGATTTTGGAGGCTGTGCCATTGACAAGCATGGCGATCCTCTGCCTCCTTCCACTCTCAAGGCTTGCCAGGAGGCGGACGCCATCCTGATGGGTGAGTGATCTGGCATACGGCGATTACCACAAACCTCACCATCCTCTAGGTTCCGTCGGCGGTCCGAAATGGGGTCCGGAGGCCAAGGTTCGTCCAGAGCAAGGCCTCCTTCAAATCCGCAAAGCACTGGGTCTATACGCCAACGTCCGACCTGCAAACTTTGCATCCGACTCTTTGCTCTCTTACTCCCCTTTGAAGCCAGAGATCGCCAGGGGTGTCGACATGATTGTCATCCGCGAACTTATCGGCGGTTTGTACTTCGGCCCTCGCCAGGAGCAGGGTGACGGAGACACGGCGTTCGACACCATGGTATACAGCGTCCCAGAGGTACAGAGGATCACACGTGTTGCGGCACAGATTGCAATGGCTGCGAACCCACCCCTCCCTATCCATTCGATCGACAAAGCCAATGTCCTCGCGAGCTCAAGACTTTGGAGAAAAGTCGTGATCGAAACCTTGAAGGATGAATACCCTCAGCTGACCGTAGACCATTACCTGGTCGACGCTGCCGCAATGATCATCGTTTCTAATCCCAAAAAACTGAACGGTGTCATTCTCACCGAAAACATGTTTGGCGATATGTGAGTACAAGCCGTCCCCTTCATTGACTTGATAATGATCGTCTGTAGTCTTTCGGATGAAACCAGTGTCATACCTGGTTCTCTCGGTTTACTTCCTTCTGCATCCCTCGCGGGAGCACCCGCATCGCCAGCAAATCCATCGTTTAAGCCCACATCCGGCATCTATGAACCCATTCACGGTTCTGCTCCAGATATTGCTGGCAAGGGAATCGCAAATCCGATTGGAACCATCCTCAGCGCTGCAATGCTCTTGCGATACTCTCTTGGTCTCGAAAAGGAAGCTCAGGCTGTTGAGGCTGCCGTTCGCAAGGTTCTCGATGATGAGAGTATTGGCGGTTATGGCACAAGGACAGCCGACCTGGGTGGCAAAGCCACGACAGTTGAGCTTGGCGATAAAGTCATCCAAGCGCTAAAGGAGTTGCTTTAAATAGTTGTATTAATTAAGTACTGTTGAAGATCGCATCAGTGAGCAATCTGTGCTGAAATTTGGAAAACAAACCCTTTGAAGTGACTGAATGTTGCTTTCACGCGTTCAGCAATGTGTAAATCAAGAAATGCTTGCGGCCAGAAGCGTCTTTAATTGTTACCTGATGACGTCCGAGTCCTCCATAAATTAAGAGGATGGGTAACGACAATCTAAGATCACAGCCTTGGACTATAAACGGGGGCCTCTGCCCGCGTTCAACTCCATTCCACTGCACGGGGGAAAAATCCAGCATATAAAACGTAAATGTCCATTACATGGCACCACACATCTGCAAGACACCTCAAGTGCCATCTCTGGACCTAGAACATGTTCGCTAATTTGCTCGCAGCGACCCTTGCATCCAGTCGCGGCCGTGAAGGCTGCACACGCATCGATTGTGACATATTTGTTGGCGCCAAATGTGCGAGAGGATCGAGAACTTGTTGTGTTGTCGTCAAAACTTGTGTGGGCGCAGAGAGAGGATCTGCACCAGCAAGTGGATGGATCGGTGTAGGAGAAGTAGGCATTGGCGTCTGTGATGTACTGCCGAGCGGTCCCTGTGGGACTGAGGACGAAGATGAAGAGGGCCCAGCTACCAAAGGTCTAAAAGACGTGGGTGGAGGCTTCACGAACATGGACTGAGTCCCATCTCCAAAGCGACCACCTTGTGACGACGCAGAAGCTGGGGCAGACAATGGAGGGATGAAGCTCTGTGTTGCAGGCGAATCTGAACCCGACGACTGTGGTATAGCACTCTGTGGTCGGAACAGAGTTTGAGTTGCTGGTGGGGTGGCAGAAGGGAAACCACTGGATGGTCGCAGGATAGGTGGTGCAGTGACTGCAGACCTCGCTGTTTGCAAGAGATCGTCCTCCAACGGCGGTATAATGGAAGGTTTTGGATAGCCGTTGGGCTTCGGCGAGGGAGCCTTCTGATTAGCGTGGTTGACATCTCCCCTGAGAGATTCGAGTTCTCTGAGCAACTGCTTCTCGTACTGGAGAGAGGATCGCGCATGCTCAATCAAAGCGGTGGTTATATCGTCTGTCACGTTCTTGTTATGTGTGGCCAAAGCACGATGAAGGTTTTGAGATATGCCATTCGTGCGCTGCGCAAGTACTTGCTCGTACTTGTTGGCCTACAGAAAAAACTAAGGCATCTGCATCCCAGGTGCGAAGAGTGCATACCTCTTCCATCTCTTCCAGCGCTTCGTCCACTCGTTCAGGTCTGATGTTAGAACTGGCTTTCAACCTCTCGATATTCCGTCTCTTGGATATCGTTGCCTTCACAGCGGACTGGTACTCCTCCAGGACACTTGCTCGCTGGAGTAGTGCCTCTTTGGCAGAACGTGCGTTCATCCCTTGATAACCAAATGTATCACCAACCACCACACACTCGCTTATGGATTGTGCTTGGTCGAGGTCGGCAAGAGTATGCCACGCACGCCCAAGTTTCCGTAGCGCATTCCCTAATGGAACGTGAGCTTCTGAAGACGCTACATTGACTAGCTTATTCCCCATTTCAGCATGTGCGTTGGAGAGGGCTGTTGCGTATTTAGTACGAAGATCAAATTACATATGCAGATAATTTTTACCTCTTCTGGTTGCTGAGAGCTTGTCAATAGCCTTAGCAGCTTCAAAGAATTGGGTTTCGAGTTTGGTAAGCTCGAATCTGGCACGTTGGAGCCCTTCATCTTCGTCCAGCACACCACGGCGGATGAGTCCAAAGCCGGAGCCCGTTTTCCGCCGTGGGCGGGGCATCGGTTGATAGCCAAAATCGCTCTCAACAAACGAACGCAGGTCCTCGTCATGCATAATGATGGGGTCCTCGCATATCCGGGTCAACCATCTCTGCAACATGATCCGTACTAGGCGATCATCTTCTTCATCTGTCGGCGCCGAGGTCTGGGCGAGGGGAAGAGCAGGTATGATGGTGTGTGGACAGTTGTTGAGCAGGGCGTCATAGAATTGTTGGAATTCGACAAAGGAACGGGAAACATTGCGATATGTCGTGCCCGTGAAGTTGGAAAGGTTAGTCTACGTATGTGAAACAGACCATAGGAATCAGATGAAAAAAAGAGGTTTGGTTTCATCGGATGTCACGCACCTGAGCATCGAATTTTAAGAGAACATCCCTTCTGTTGCGGTCTAACCCAGTGATCCGCACACGAAGATAAGGCTCGCTCTTTTCGTATTTTACGCCGTTAGAGCCCACAATTGCTTCAGGAGAGATGAGACCGGGTTCCGGTGCGCCATAAATTTTTGGCTCTTTTCCGTAGAGACCGTCAGTGTCTATCTTGTGTGTGATGACGGACGACGGGGAGGCACGACGTAGATTGGGTATCGGAGAGTTGGGCTCGTGTGGGGTAGTTGGCCATGGTGGGACGGACGAGTCGCTGTCCCCGTTGGCAAAGACCGAGGCTGTCGAAGCAAGGGGATCGAACATGGCGCTGAATTCAATGACCGTCTCTCAGACGCACTCCATGGGGCGCATAGTCGATTATGTAATCGAACCCTATAAGTTACCCAAGCCATCTAGTAAGTAATGTAGTTAGTCTATGATAAGATTAAATCTCCTTCCCATCAATCATGCTCAGCGGTAGCATGTGTCCCATCCTTAAGACCTTTGTACGGAGGTACTTGTTCAGGTCTGAACCCCGTGCCATATCCCCACCAATCATGGTGACGCCTGCCTTGCGACCCTCGAGCATCTCTACGCTCGGAGATGGCACTGACTCGGATTGACACTTCCATGACCTCGGTACCATCGGCACGCGCTCGAGCACTCTCAACCCTTCCTTTTCGAGTGCTATGATTTTGTCTGGGTTATTCGTCAAAAGCCTGATACCCTCTCCTTGCTCCGAGCCCAACCCAAGATCCTTCAAGATAGCTGCTGCGATGTCATAGCGACGTTCATCGGCCTCGTGTCCCAGGAGGAGGTTTGCAGTGACGGTGTCGTGTCCCATGTCTTGAAGGTTATAAGCCTGAATCTTAGACAGCAGACCAATACCACGACCCTCCTGACGGAGGTAGATTACAGCGCCTCGACCTGGAATAGTTCCTGAAGGCGATGTTGAAGACTGAATAGGTTGGGAGATGAGACGGATGGCCTCGTCGAGCTGCTCCCCACAATCACATCGCATGCTTCCTATGGTTTCGCCTGTGAAACACTCGGAATGAATACGGACGAGCGGCATTGGGATGTCTTTGGGTCGACAAGATTGTTCTATGGGCCTTGAAGCGACTTTTGTTTCGGGAGTAAGTCTCCCCACATATGCTCCCCGCCGTATCCGATCATCCTGGGTTTCATTGTCACTCCATATAGCATCAAGAGAATGGCTACGTATGGGCAGTGCGGTGGATTGTGAGTCTGTAGAGTATTGCGCGGGGTCGACTACGATCGCCAGATGCTCTTTGTTGTCTCGGTTATTGTGATAGAGATGTAAGAAGACTGTGCCGTGAGGAGTGGGTATCCGGGTGCGAGCCATGCAACGAACTTGGACACTGGATTCAGAAGGGAGTCTTTCCTGTGACAGATGAAGCTCAACAGCCGACGACTCCCGTTTTCGGGAAACAGACGGCGAGAGGATGTCGGTAGAAGAAAGCGAACTGTGTGAGTGTGGTATATTTTCTTTCTCCTCGATTTCTAGTGGCTGCTCCTGAACTTGTAGGCGAAGCCTCCTCGGTGCTTGCCTACTGACGTAGGGCGGCTTGCGATCAGAGGTGGAAATTGAGTCACCCGAACGCTTTATTGGTGGCAAATGAACCGCATGACCAGAGTGATTGCGTGTTATGTGAGGCTCGGATGCAAAAGCAGCCGCGAAGATTAGAGATTCGAACGCTTCATCCCTTTTGGAATGCGATCGTCTGGTACGGGTAAAGAGATCTTGAATGGCGTCAGACTCTGCGCCGAAGTGGGACGAGAGGACCGGAGAGTGTGCCAGAGCCATCGAGGGAACTGGGAGGAAGACCTGTGAAACTGGGCTACCGAATATAAGGCTAAGTCCATGGTCACAGCAATCTAGCACGTGCCAACACACACTTGTCGCCCATTTGTAACACACTCTCTCACCAACCCACAGCCTTGCGAACTAAGACGTTTGTACTTAAGATGGGTCGGAGGTGTTTATCAAGAAGGCTTACTACAAGCTGACTGTTACTTTGCACTAGAAACGGCTGTTCTAGGATTCTTCGGATGAGGGCGAGGCTGAGTAAGTTTCACATGCACCAGTGGCAGGCTGTGATTATACATATCGATGGAGGTTGCGATGGCACCATGCTCATGGAGGGGGATCGCACAAAGCCGACTTCCTTGCAATTTTAGTTTCTTCCAGGGCTGATAAAAATTAATTTCGTAGTTCCGCTTGCGAGTCGCGATATGACCATCGGGATCGGATACAAACCCTAAAACCAGCCATTTCCCTCCCGCCACGCTTGAAAAACGCGTTCGCCCTGCATCTACCTCGTGTTCTTCGTTGCCGACTCGTCGCACTGAGTTTTCTGAAAACGTTGACTCTCCGTCGCGTCAGTGCTCTCACTACCACCACCCTCAGCTCTTTTCTTTTTTTAGGGTCACCGTCATCAGGTGACGTCTGTCTCGCGTAACGCTCCATCGCTATCAAGGCTACTAGCCCTTTGTTGCCGGACAAGTGCTTCAAAGGGATAAATCAGCGTAGTACAACCCTTGTCTCCGAAACATATAAAGTTTTGTGCCAGACGGGCACAACTACCATCCTAGTCGCCCTCAGCTCGTGTCCTGCTCTTGGCACACGATCCGTTTTTATGATTCCGAACAACGACTCGGAACCCCCTATGGTTATCCAGGCTGCACCAGTCCCAAAAGAAGCATCACCTCGGATATACAAAGTGTGAGCGCCAAATGGCCTCTTGGACAGTCGTCAAGATTGTCCATTGACTCATATAACATAGGGATAATAGTGATATCAGCCTGCCACAACTATCGAATCCCCCGGAAACGCCTACGCCTCCTCCTATCGCCACCGCTAATAGCGGCGCACATGTGCAGGCTCCCTTGTCCCTTCCAGAAGATGCCCTCCATCATATGCGCACACTTGAAAGCCACAATGCAAAGTTATACGACGATAACTGCAAGCTTATAAACGCGGTCAGCACGCTTAATGAACGCCTAGCATTTCTTGGCGCCCCCCAAAATATACAGGTACTCCGTTTCTCAGACGTACAAGAGAAGCTCCGCATAAGTGAGGCAAACTGGACCTCAATCAACCGAAAATATCAGGGACTACTGCAGTCTTTTTCAACTGGTTCCGCACAACACTATATTGGCTTAGAGCTCCGGGACACCCGAGAAGCATTCGCATCGCTCGATAGGGAGTATCGTGTCTTGCGGGATAAATATCTTAGGCTGAAAGCTGTCGCCGACACGGGCCGGGTTATTCAGCAACAACCACAGGGTATAGGTGAGTATCTGTCGTCTTAGGTATTGGTAGTGCTCGCCTAACCTCCATCCCACATATAGCGCGGGGGCACATTCCAGTAGGGCGTTCCGAGGTAGGTCGATTCGCAACGTCCTATGTATTTCTTTCGTTATGTACATATTCCGATATCAGCCTCACCGTGGCTATACCCACGATCAAGGCCGGGAAAATGGTCCATTTCAATCGTTTCCAGATCAGAGGAGGGATAATCGACGACGCAGTTCAGAAGGCGTTGTAGCGCAGGTTTGCTGCATCATCTGAAGCACGATGCAAACTATTCAACGTAGTTTTCAGACGTCGCTACGCACTTGTTTAGCACCTGGACCTATCGCGACGACATGGTTAGCACCTCTCCCCACCCCACCACCAACCGCATCCATGCACGATGGCCGGACTTTACCGCATGGCTTGCCAGTGCATGCACCTGTACCTGCAGGGTCTCTTCCGCTTCCGCACCATATGCACAACCATCGCCCGCGCAATGCATCTGAGATATCCGTTGTAACTCAAACCCGAAATATCAGGGAGCACGGTGCTGCAGAACAACCCCGAATAATCGACCAGCTCTATCAGCGTTCTACCGAGAATATGAACGGCGAGCTAGTCCCGCGTAGTAACCCCGTTCCTGTCTCGCCGGAGTCGAATCAGCGCCCACAAAAGAGACCAAGCTCTGAACTCCAGGCTTACACAAGCCCGGAAGGAGAAAATAAGAAGCCTCGGATTAAAGAATCTGAGGCTGACTGTCCAACACCGATGATATCTGATGCGTATCAGGCGGTTACGGAACCATCACCAATAACCTCCGCTAGTCCTCACGATGACTGCAAGTCGTCTGCTCCGGGATCGGACGTCCGATCATATCAAGACTGTGTGGACCTTATATTTGAGAAGGATGCCAATGTTAAGGACGGCGTCTTCTGCGGTTTGTGCCTGTGAGTTCTTTGTCCATTATTTTGGGGTCACGAACTTCAATTTTTCAATTAGCGATCGATATGAGGCCAAGATGATCCAAGAACCTCCGGATGTATTGACTCGGCCCGATTTCGATTCGCTCGTAATGCACTGTATGACCATGCACCCGACCGCATGGGACGACCTTCGTCACAAAACCTAGGGAGAAGCTCTTGTTCCATGCATCACTATCCTACGTGTTTCGTCTATAAGTAACGTCATCCTCTTGGTAATCATATGTAGAGTTGTATGCGGCATAATCGGAATTCAGCAACCATTGAGTGATATGGGGCACATTCCTGTTCGATTGAAACGCGGGAGGCACGATGAAAGCACGATAGAGTGGAGGGCGAGAAAGCTCAGCAAGCAAGAAAACGATAGTGATTCCCGGTCACTTGAGCCAATCGACCTTCACACACGCAATTTATTGCACTGATCAAATTCTTGGAATGATGTATCGCTTAGTATACGCTGAAATACATACTTCTGCTAGGAGATCATCGATCAGGGCTCAATGTCATGAGCCAGTTTAGTCAAAAGAACTGTCAGTCGGTCGGTCTCGTACTCGACCAACGTTGCATTCTGTTCGTACAAGATCGCCTTGGTAAGGGCAGGAAGAGTTGTTGCACCATAACCTGTAGATACACTAAGTTGTGTTGCTCCAACAGCACCTCGGAGATAACTTACCAAGGTACTTCCCAGGGGCGACTCCAAGATGCCTGTACCATTCGCGATCTTTCACACCTCCTTCTGAGATGAATCCTTGTTCAAATGAGCGCAGCTTCTGGTTCACTTTCTTCACTCTTTTGGCAGCCTTGATGAAATTACAGAGTGGCCTTTTACGAGACTTGCAAAAGTCCTGCTCGGTAATGTCCCCCATCGTATCCAACATGTTCAGAGATGGGAACATCACGTTTGTGTCGGCACGCTCAGGGAGCGGGAGGTTAATTGAAAGGTGATCCTTGATCCAGTTTCTAATGCGACGTGTGACACGGCCACGACGAAGGTCGCGTAGAGCTTTGCGGAATGCCTTTTCTGCTTTTACCTTCTCAACATCGAGTTTCGTGCTCGCGTGCTGTAACTTCGAGACAGCTTTGCGAAGTCTGCTGAAATCTGGAAGAGCAGCAATGCCGGACGCCGATTCTTCCACGCTGATATGCCTATATTAGTCAACAGCGACGCTAAGGTGAAGCGATGCTCACACATCAACGTAGGAATCAAGTTGCGATGCGTATTCCGTAGTGTTGAGAGGCACGATTATTGATTCTGACAGCCGGAGGGTAATAAGGCCCAATGTCTTTGCAAGTGCAACCTGAACAAAATGGAACATTCACACCCAGGAAGTGAGAGGCGGGCCAACAAATCTTACATGTCGATGGAAACCAGGATCAGCAAATTTCTCTTGCCACAGCTGAGAATCATAAATGGAGTGGTAGTGGTAAACAGGGTCAGTAGGTGTGGCAGCAAAACTCTGATCAGAGCTGGCGACCTATCGTGCCACGTTAGTATAGCCCCGAAAAGGTATGAAATAGATGACTGACACCAAGTCTCTGCAAAAACACAGTATAATCACTTCCAGAGCCAAGTGGTGAAATATTTCGGACATCATCTTCCGAAGCCACGCGGGCTCGGGTCTGGTTCATTGTGGCCCACATACTAGCGAACTCGGAGTCTTGCTCTCCGGTGTAGGGTCCAAAGTCATAAAGTGCGTCCCAAACCGTCTTGCCTGGATCAGTAGGGTGTGCAACATCCAGTGCACTACGTTTGATTAGATGTGCAAGCGAGGGAGAACCTGCCGCTGAGTAACGTGAGCCTTGAACGGAAACATCTTTTCATTTATCAGCAGCATCCCTGTAATTGACGGGTTCATCGCACATACCAACATTAACATAGGAGACGGCGTGAGCCTGAATCCATTGTG
Organism: Leccinellum albellum; assembly: GCA_038090015.1. Taxonomy (NCBI): domain Eukaryota; kingdom Fungi; phylum Basidiomycota; class Agaricomycetes; order Boletales; family Boletaceae; genus Leccinellum; species Leccinellum albellum. The sequence continues at coordinate 112,892 of JBBPLX010000013.1, forward strand.
CAAAGTCCTCTCCCCATTCTGTGCTTCCGACGAGGCCATACTATGTCGGAAGAGCTGAGAACCGCTTTCAAAGATGATGAATAACAACTCACCTCTTCGGCGTCCCAGCTTGCAATGACGAGGGTTCGAAGAGGCTTCCAACCCTGCCTGAGCAATGCACCAAGACCCCGAACTACCTCAAGCATAGATACGGTACCGGATGTAGGATCAGCTGCTCCCATGACCCAAGCTATAAAGTACCAAGGATCAGCATGTATGTCGTACGCCAAACGGTCCATCTACCATCTCTGTGGCAACCAAGAATAACAACCTCATTCTTGATGTGACCAGGAATAGCGGCCATCGTATTCCAAATAGGGATCACCTTGGTGTCAACTATGGAAGCCAGATCTATCAACGACCATGGCTCATAGGCATTTTGTGAATGCATACCATCATTGACCATCTTGACAACACGACTGCCAAATTTTCCATTAATTTTTCTGCCTTCTACAATACCACCCAGTTCTTGTTCAAACAAGTACTTTGCATTGGCCCAGGAGAGTGGTAAGCTAGGGATGCGAGGTATATTCCCACCCTCGACACGAGTTGCATTTTGGTATGCAGGGTAACCAGGTGTGGTAGGATCGCCTGGATAAATTGACAAGTACTGTACGGAACCACGCTGGATCGATGTCGGGTTGCGTGCGGGGCCAGCCGGGTATGGGAGGTAGCCGTTCTCGACAACCACAGCACCATCGTCACGAGGGTCAGTATAGATCAGAATTCCAGCAGCACCACGATCCTCGGCACTTTTTATCTGGAAAGGTAGGTTTCAACTTCAAGGTGAAAGCTCGTGCAGACCACAGCTTACTTTGAGGCCGCGGAATATGGCACCATAGCGAACAAGGACAATCTTCCCCGCAAGGTCAACACCCATGGCGTCGAGTTGGTCGTAATCTTCCTTGGTACCGTAATTGGCATACACGATCGGACCTGTGGCTTCACCAGGGGCACTGAGTCCATGCCAAGATGGGACAGCATGCTTGTACTTTGCAGCCGTTTCGTCGCCGGGGTCACCATCTTCCAAGAGGTCGGCAGTCCAAACGGACCCACCATCCTGCCCGAGTAGCTCTAGGGAGATACCATCCGCATTACCCACGTTCATCAAAGGATAATAGACATCGATCCATGCATTTGGAGACTTGAGTTTGGATGTAGTGCTTAGAGTCGCCTCGCGCGACTCTGGGGAACCAGCATCGAAGATGGGTTCAGCTGAGAAAGAGGAGATCCCAAACTCGTTCTGAAAGACGGACAGGATGTCCTTCGCATCCTGGAAGTCTTCTGATGAGCCCGCTAAATGAGGGTGGGTAGCATAATAGCGCGAGTTCGCTATAGCAGACTCAGTGGAAGGAATAGAGCTACCATGCACCAGTCAGAGGCTCGACGTCAGCTACTGCAATTACAGTGAAAATGTGAAACGGAGCTGACAGAAAGGTATCTTCAACACGTTTGATATATTTGTCGAAGGGCTTGATACCCTCGGAGCAGGAATGCTTCCAAGCCTTGATCCTGTCGGTGAATTGAGAAGAGTGCCAAGAAAGAGATTCATAAAGCAGGAAGAGGGACAGCGCTATGCCAACACGAGTCAGGAGCTTTCGGAAGTACACGGAGCGAGGACGTCTCTTTGCGGTAGCAACTTCTGGTAGACTAGGTCCAGCGCTCCTCTCGCTCTTGACATCCATGGCGGAGAGGGAGAAAGAGAAGAATTATTACACCACTCTCGTTTTATAATCTAGAACGTTCACATGCATCACAGGTTCACTTTCACACTATAATAATAACAACTCTTCTTCCGTGTGACACAGCGCGATCACCGGACAATCGAATTTCGTTCTAGTGCGCCATGCCCGACGACAGTCCAAAGGACCACCCCTTAACTGAGTCTACGGCACCTGCTTCAGAAACACCGGCGGCGGCGTCTCAGCCCTTCCAGGACATCTCCCCCGCCGTTACATCCCCTAATCGCGCAGAACTGCTCGCACACGCCAGATCATTCTTGACGTCTCCACAAGTACGACTTCAGGACTCAGATGCGAAGCGAGCTTTCCTCGCAGAGAAAGGGCTCTCCCCGAACGAGGTCGAACAGCTTCTCCGAGAACTTGTGCGTTGTTGGTTGTGCATTGTATACATGCTCATTCGTCTCTCAGCCTCCATCAGTACCACCACGCACTTACCCTGCGCCACCACCTTCCAACCTACCCAATCTTCTTGCTGGTGTCGCCCGAATATTCACCTGGTTAACCGGTACTTCTGCAATCGTCCTTTTCATATACTATGTACGCAGCGGCCTTGGATACCCCCGTAGTAAACACTCATTGGAAACTCTCCTAGAGGTATCTTCTTCCAAGACTCGCCCAATCCTACCAAGCCCGGCATGCTCTTCGCAAACACCAATCCACGCTTGCTGAACGCCTCATAGATTCTGTTTCTACTCTCAAGACAGCCCAAGCAGAGTCGTACAAGGACCTGCCTCGAACAACCCCCATTTACGAGGATTCCCAATATGCACAGTACCATTCTATCGATGATCTTTTATCACATGCTGGGAGTTCCCGGGGAGATTCCACTCAGCCGGGCGCAGACGTTCCGGACATCACAATCCTCCGTTGCGCGCTGGAGGAGCTCAGTAGTTCGAAAACAGACGGCATAGTTACGGAGGAGCTTTTACGCCATCTTCAGGGTAAACTGCCGTGGTTAGGTCGCGAGGAGGGTGCAGCTCGCCAGGTCGGATTTCCTTCGTTTATTCTACGTCGTCTGACCAACTTTTCAAAACAGAGCAACCTCTGGAGCCACCTTAATTCTTGTCCCTTGTTCGTGTCCTCCGTGCCCGAACCAGGTACATCCAGCCTTCTGCCACCAGATTATGCTCGACTTCTCTGGAAGTATATACCTCCCTCGCCTCCGCCCATCCCGCCATTGCTTGCGAGTTTAGTAGAGCTACGGGCAGCTTTGCCCCACGGTCAAGACCTTTCTAGTGCTACCTCTGGTAGTTCACATCCGACTTCCACGATCTCTGCCAGGCAACGAACCCTTCAGGTCCTTTCAGACTTTACCGGGTATATCACAACTCAAACGTACACTCTCGGTCTTCCATCGATACGAGGCACGAATGGGGTCGCGTCTGGTTTGAATCCAGCCGAGGAAGAACTTCGCCGCGAAATCCGAGCACTGAAGGGCCTCGCTCTAAACAGGAGGTC